>JAACNH010001479.1:0-73829 GCA_019447015.1 Hymenochirus boettgeri | reverse complement strand
ACATGAGGAGTTCTGTGTCTATATAAAGGTACAAGGACACAGACTGAGTTATACAGGGAACTCTGGGTACCACTCATGTATTATAAGGGATAATGTATCCCCTATTGTAAATTATAAGGATATTAGAAGTCACTGAGGAGCTCTGTGTCTATCTCTCCTCCAATCTCTCTCTGTGTCTCTCCTCCAATCTCTCTCTGTGTCTCTCCTCCAATCTCTCTCTGTGTCTCTCCTCCAATCTCTCTCTATGTGTCTCTCCTCTAATTCCTTTCTATGTGTCTCTCATCCAATCTCTCTCTCTCTCTGTGTCTCTTATCCAATTTATCTCTCTGTGCCTTTCATCCAATCGCTCTCTTTGTGTCACTCATCCAATCTCTCTCTCTGTCTCTCCCCCAATCTCTCTCTGTGTCTCTCACCCAATCTCTCTCTACGTGTATCTCCTCCAATGTCTGTCTCTCATCCAATCTCTTTATATGTGTCTCTCATACAATCTCTCTATATGTGTCTCTCCTCCAGTCTCTCTCTGTGTCTCTCATCCAATCTCTCTCTCTGTGTCTCTCCTCCAGTCTCTCTCTGTTGTCTCTCATCATCTCTCCCTCTCTGTGTCTCTCATCCAATCTCTCTCTATGTGTCTCTCATCCAATCTCTCTCTATGTGTCTCTCATCCAATCTCTCTCTCTGTGTCTCTCATCCAATCTCTCTGTCTCTCATCCAATCTCTCTCTCTGTGTCTCTCATCTAATCTCTCTCTCTGTGTCTCTCATCTAATCTCTCTCTCTGTGTCTCTCATCCAATCTCTCTCTATGTGTCTCTCATCCAATCTCTCTCTATGTGTCTCTCATCCAATCTCTCTCTATGTGTCTCTCATCCAATCTGGTAGATGTGCTGCAAAATGACTGTAGAGCACATAGACCAACTTTTTTGAAAACATGGGACTGTGTCTTTCATCACATGAAATCGTCTCTCATTACTGCATTTAGTCTCTCTGCTAGTCTGTTGATGGAGAGATGTGGAGAGATGTGGACTGGAATCCTATCAATATTTTTGCTGCTTACATTGCATATTGTACAAATCTGTTACCGTATTTGTTAAGGGAGGTGATTTGTTTGCCAAGTAGGGTTACCACTGGGTCTGGCATTAGGTCAACCAGCAGGATCTCGGTCAGTATTTCAAATGTATTTTGCCAATATTCCTTAGCTTTAGGGCTTGCCCACCATATGTGGAACGTATCTCCTTGTTGTCCACATCCTCTGAAACAGTTTGGGCTTAGTGCAGGGTAAATCTTATGCACTATTGTCAGGACCTTATATGTGCGTTAGTAATTTAAGAGCTGTTTCTCTTGGAGCTACATTAAGGCTCCCTTAATATACTGAGTCCCGTGAATGTTATCTTTCCATTGGGACTCCTCCCATATAATCTCCACATCCGCTTCCCATGCCTGCTGGGGTTTAAAGGGCAACTAAAGCCACAGAACAACACTGAACCAGAAGTCAGGACACCTTGATATAACTCCAGTAATCTGTGTCTTACCTCTCATTTTGATACAGGCGCTGGGAAATTTACCTAAATAACATATGGTTTGTGCTTTACTTCCCAGCATTCTAGTTTCACAGTTTGGTCAACGACCATTATGTTCTGCACATGCTCAGTCCTTAGCTATGGCACAAACTGGTTACAGTTGGTCACACCCATTAATAATATCTAGCCAATCCTTTTACAGGACAGATAAAGCAAGGAAGCCTGTGACTGAGGTCAGGAGGTGTGGTCTGGCACTGCCCATACACACAGATACTTCATCCAGTTCTTAACAGGCTTTGATTTACTTTAACAGAGTTTACTAAAGTGCCATTTTATAGTTTATTGGTGTTTTTAGGGGGGTTGTTTTCAGATTCTGGAGTATAAAAAATTGGGTTTAGTTCTCCTTTAAGTTTTCCAGATGATGGTGGTAGGAATATTGTGGAAAGTGTCCTTTACCCAGTGGGTTATTGTAACTTAGTCTTTCTAAGTCGGCTAGACAGTTTGGTGAGTACATTTCATGGTTATATTTTGCTAAGTAATGTTTAATTTGCATAAATTGAAAGTTTCCCCTTGGAGGTGTTTTTACTTAAATATTTTCTATTGAGAGGGAGGAACTGAAATTAAACAATTGAACCATACGGAAGAATCCTTAATATTGAACATATGTGTTGTGGGGCCATCAAGTCTGACTCCATCGTCACCCATTGGGATGGTGGGAGTTTGGTGTGCCAGGAGGTTATTTGTGCCAATTGTGCGGTCAAATAGTATTTATATAAGCAAGGAGCCTTGAATCCCCCTTGCTGAATTGGTTTAGTTAATATATGTTTGGCTATTCTTGGTTTTCTTTGTGACCATTGAAATGTAAATATTTGGGTTTGAAGAGGTTCTAGCCACTTTACGGTCAGGGTTTGAAATAGATAAAGTTATCTTGGAAGTATATATTTTAAGTGTGTGTATCCATCCCAGCCTTGAGATGTTTAATGTATCCC
Source organism: Hymenochirus boettgeri (assembly GCA_019447015.1). NCBI lineage: Eukaryota > Metazoa > Chordata > Amphibia > Anura > Pipidae > Hymenochirus > Hymenochirus boettgeri. The sequence continues at coordinate 71,326 of JAACNH010001479.1, read as the reverse complement.
ACTTATTTAGATTGTTTTGTAAAGTCTTATAGAATGATGAGAAGTTAGCCTGGAATAGAGTGTCTGGGGAGGTTACACTCCTGGGTAGTGGAATCCCTTTTCCTGCCAGTTTATATGAAAGATTAATGTAGGCAATTTTTTCCGGGTTTCTGTTAGTTTGATAGAGATAAGTTCGGTTTTATCCTGATTTATTGTTAGGCCTTAGATATGTGCTCTCTCTTTTAGGCTGGAGAATAGGTACGAAAATGTTATTAAAGGTGATAAGGTTAAAGCTATATTGTAAGCAAATAGACTTGTTTGAAAGTTTGAATTGTTTTTCTTTTATGGCGTTGGCAATGGGCTTCATCGCCAAAGATAAATAGTATGGGTGAAAGTGGGCAGCCTTGTCTGGTTCCCCTTTGTATTGTGATCAGGTCTCTGAGGGTAAGTGTAATGTGGCTCTAGGTATAGAGTACCTGTACTATATTTAGGAATGGGTCAGGGAATTTTAAGCATTGTAATGTAGCCATTAAATATTGCCAATTCAGGCTATTGAAAGCTTTTTCCATGTCTAGTAAGACTGCACATCCTTTTCATATATGAAATAATATTGCATATTCGTCTTATGTTGTCTCCTGATTGTCTTCCTGGATTGAATCCTACTTGATCCTGGTGTGTTATTGTGAAGAGAAATGCATTCTGTTAGTTAAGATTTTGATTAGACGTTTTAGGTCCTGATTCATTAGGGGAAAAAAGTTTTTACCTCCAATGGTGATTTACCTGGTTTTGGTATTAATAATTGGGCAGCACGGTGGCTCAGTGGTTAGCACTGATTCCTTGCGGCGCTGAGGTCCTGAGTTCGATTCCACCCTTGGACACATCTGCAAGGAGTTTGTATGTTCTCGCCGTGCTTGCGTGGGTTTCCTCCGGGCACTCCGGTTTCCCCCACAATCATAAAGACATACTGATAGGTTGTATGTGTACATAAAGTGATTAGATTGTAAGCTCTTCAGGACAGGGCCTGATGTGAATTGAGTAAATAATTGTAAAGTGCTGCGGTATATGTAGCGCTATATAAGAAATAAATAGTGAGGAGTAATGTGAATGGATGTCTTGTAGATTAGTACAGGGCGGTTAGAGGTTTGAATGTCTTATCTGTATCATTCTTATGTGTATCAGTGCAATGTGTATCAGTGTTAATTTAGCATTTTTCTTTTTGGGAACTTTGATGGAGAATGGAGTGTTCTAGAATTACTCCCTTTTCCATTTCTATGTGTTTGGTTTCTAGGACATGTATTAGATGTTCTAATTCTTTTATTTGTTCAAATCTCACTTGTTTGTGTTGGGTTGCTTTTTGAATTCGTATTTCCCGGATGTAAGCTTTATGAGCCGCCCACACCAGGGGAAATCTATTTGTTCTGTATCGTTCAGATTGAAATACTCCGAGATGTCTTTGGTTACTTGAAGGATCAGTCCTTTGTCTGCTAGTAGGGACTCGTTTAGTCTCCAGTGGTAGGTTTGTGTGTGTATTTTGTTGATATCCAGTTTTATTTTTACTATTTTGTGGTCAGACAATTTTCTAATTTCCGAAGTAGCAGTGGGTTCCTAGAAAGTAGTCAAGTCTGACATAGCATTTATGGGGGATGGGAATAGTAAGTGTATTCTTTAGAGTTTAAGTTATTCTCTCTCCAGACGACCACTAATTAGAATTGTTATATTCGGTTAATTTGTTTTTTCTTGTTGTACTTTCATTTTGAAGTGTTCGATTGATCCCAGTTTGTCACGTGGGATGTTGAAATCTCCAGCTATGAGGGTGTGAGTTGCTTTGGGACATTGAAGTTTAGAAATAGTTTCTATTAGGAATTTATGTTGGTGTGTAAAGTGTGTAGGTACTATTAGTTCACATTGATTATAGTTAAAGTGTCTGTGACCTGGATGGATGAATATTACAGATATACCATGACCTGGATGGATGAATATTACAGATATACCATGACCTGGATGAATGAATATTACAGATATACCATGACCTGGATGAATGAATATTACAGAAACAATACAGATTATACAGTATGTATGTATATGTTTATTTATATAGCGCCACTTGGGTACACAGCGCTGTACATTATAACAATACAGATTATACAGTATGTATGTATATGTTTATTTATATAGCCCCACTTGTATATGTTTATTTATATAGCCCCACTTGGGGACACAGCACTGTACATTATAACAATACAGATTATACAGTATGTATGTATATGTTTATTTATATAGCGCCACTTGGGTACACAGCGCTGTACAATATAACAATACAGATTATACAGTATGTATGTATATGTTTATTTATATAGCGCCACTAGGGGGCACAGCGCTGTACAATAATATTATACAAAAGCCATACAAGAGGAACAAAAAATGAATAACAATAGTAATAATGAATTAAAAGTTCTGACTATTGTTACAGTCGATTGTTCATGTCGTTAAGCAGAACAAGACATCCCTTTCTGGGGAACTTTATATTTTGTGTGTCTCGCTTTAAACGATATTGCAGGTGTGACCAAGCGCATGGGTTTATATGCCAGACACGGTTCTTATATGTATATTTTCTTTTATTGTTGGAAAATAAATAAACTGCAGAAAAATTGCAAAAGATGCAGTACACTATTTCCACCAGCAGAATTATAAGCTGAAACTGTGGCTCTGCTGTCTACCACATCTTGACACAGACTACCCTAAAGGTGCCCATACATCTATAAGATTTTACTTACCCGACCGAGCGCTCACGCGATGTTCCTTCGATCCTGCCGGAACCGCTTCTCCCGATCTTACATTCGACAGACATGCGATCGCAAAATGAATGGGATTTTGCGATCGCATGTCGGTCGAATGTAAGATCGGGACAAGCGGTTCCAGCAGCATCGATGAACATCGCGTGAGCGCTCGGTATATACAGATTATACAGTATGTATGTATATGTTTATTTATATAGCGCCACTTGGGTACACAGCGCTGTACATTATAACAATACAGATTATACAGTATGTATGTATATGTTTATTTATATAGCGCCACTTGGGGACACAGCGCTGTACATTATAACAATACAGATTATACAGTATGTATGTATATGTTTATTTATATAGCGCCACTTGGGACACAGCGTGTACATTATAAACAATACAGATTATACAGTATGTTGTATATGTTTATTTATATAGCGCCACTTGGGGACACAGCGCTGTACATTATAACAATACAGATTATACAGTATGTATGTATATGTTTATTATATTAGCGCCACTGGGGTACACAGCGACTGTACATTATAACAATACAGATTATACAGTATGTATGTATATGTTTATTTATAAGCGCCACTTGGGGACACGCGCTGTGAATTATACATACAGATTTACAGTATGTATGTAATGTTTATTTATATAGCGCCACTTGGGGACAGCGCTGGACTTATAACATACAGATTTACAGTATGATGGATTATGTTTATTTATATAGTGCCACTTGGGTACGCGCGCTGTACATTATACAATACAGTTATACAGTATGTATAGTATATGTTTATTATATAGCGCCACTTGGGTACCAGCCGTTACATTATAACAATACAGATTATACAGTATGTAGTATATGTTTATTTATATAGCGTCACGTGGACGACAGCGCTGACATTATAACAATACAGATTATACATTTGTATGTATATGTTTATTTATATAGCGCCACTTGGGGACACAGCGTGTACATTATACAATACAGATTATACAGTAGTATGTATATGTTTATTATATCGCCACTTGGGGACACAGCGCTGTACATATAACAATACAGATTATACAGTAGTATGTATATGTTATTTATATAGCCCACTTGGGTACACAGCGCTGTACATTATAAATACAAGATTATACAGTTGTAGTATATGTTTATTTATATAGCCCACTTGGACACAGCGTGTACATTATAACAATACAGATTTAACAGATGTATGTATATGTTTATTTATATAGCGCCACTTGGATACACAGCGCTGTACATTATAACAATACCAGATTATACAGTATGTATGTATATGTTTATTTATATAGCGCCACTTGGGTACGCAGCGCTGTACATTAAACAATACAGATTAACAGTATGATGTTATTTATATAGGCCCACTTGGGTACACAGCAGTGTACATATAACAATACAGATTATACAGTATTTGTTATGATTTATTTATATAGCGCCACTGGGACGCAGCGCTGTACATTATAACATACAGATTAACAGTATGTATGTATATGTTTATTTATATAGCGCCACTTGGGGACACAGCGCTGTACACTATAACAATACAGATTATACTATGTATGTATATGTTTATTATATAGCGTCCACTTGGGTACGCAGCGCTGTACATTTAACATACAGATTAACAGTATGTATGTATATGTTTATTTATATAGCGCACACTGGTACACAGGCGGTACATATAACAATACAGATATACAGTATGTATGTATATGTTTATTTATATAGCGTCACACTGGGTACGCAGCGGCGACATTATAACAATACAGATTAACAGTATGTATATGTTTATTATATAGCGCCACTTGGATACACAGCGCTGTCATTATAACAATACAGATTACACAGTATGTATGTATATGTTATTTATATAGCGCCACTTGGTACACAGCGCTGTACATTATAACATACAGATTATACAGTATGATGTATAGTTTATTAATATAGCGCCACTAGGGGTACACAGCGCTGTACATTAACAATACAGATTATACAGTATTGTATATGTTTATTTATATAGCGCCACTTGGGGACACAGACGCTGTACATTTAAACAATACAGATTAATACAGTATGTATGATATGTTTATTTATATAGCGCCACTTGGGGACACAGTGCTGTACATTATAACAATACAGATTATACAGGATGTATGTATATGTTTATTTATATGCGCCACTGGGTACACAGCGCTGTACATTATAACAATACAGATTATACAGTATGTATGTATATGTTTATTTATATAGCGCCACTTGGGGACACAGCGCTGTACATTATAACAATACAGATTAAACAGTATGTATGTATATGTTTATTTATATAGCGCCACTTGGGGACACAGCGCTGTACATTATAACAATACAGATTATACAGTAGTAGATAGTTTTATTTATATAGCGCCACTTGGGACACAGCGCTGGTACATTATAAACATACGATTTACAGTATGTATGTATATGTTTATTTATATAGCGCCACTTGGGACACAGCGCTGTACATTATAACATACGATTATACAGTATGTATGTAATGTTATTTATTAGCGCCACTTGGGTACGCAGCGCTGTACATTATAACAATACAGATTATACAGTATGTATGGATATGTTATTTTATATAGCGCCACTGGGACACAGCGCTGACTTATAACAATACAGATTAACAGTATGTATGTATATGTTTATTATATAGCGCCACTTGGGGGCACAGCGCTGTACATATAACAATACAGATATACAGTATGTATGTATAGTTTATTATTAGCGCCACTGGGTACACAGCGTGTACATATAACACATACAGATTATACAGTATGTAGGATATGTTTATTTATATAGCGCCATGGGTACACAGCGCTGTACATTATAACAATACAGATTATTACAGTATGTATGTATATGTTATTTATTATAGCGCCACTGGGGACACAGCGCTGTACATTATAACAATACAGATTATAAGTATGTATGTATATGTTTTTATATAGCGCCACTTGGGTACACAGCGCTGTACAATATAACAATACAGATTATACAGTATGTATGTATATGTTTATTTATATAGCGCCACTTGGGTACACACGCTGTACATTATAAAAATACAGATTATACAGTATGTATGTATATGTTTATTTATATAGCGCCACTGGGGGACAGCGCTGTACATTATAAAATACAGATTATACAGTATGTATGTATATGTTTATTATAGCGCCACTTGGGTACACAGCGTGTACAATATAACAATACAGATTTACAGTATGTATGTATATGTTTATTTATATAGCGCCACTTGGGGGGTGCGGACACAGCGCTGTACAATATAACAATACAGATTATACAGTATGTATGTATAGTTTATTTATATAGCGCCACTATGGGGGCAACAAGCGCTGTACACTAATATTATACAAAAGCCATACAAGAGGAACAAAAAATGAATAACAATAGTAATATGAATTAAAATCGTGACTTTGTTACAGTCGATGTTCATGTGATTAAGCAGTAACAAGACATCCCTTTCTGGGGAACTTTATATTTGTGTGTCTCGCTTTAAACGGATATGCGTGAACAAGGCATGGGTTTATATTGCAGACCACGGTTCGTAATGTATATTTTCTTTTATTGTTGGAAAATAAATATAAACTGCAGAAAACATTGCAAAAGATGCAGTACACTATTTCCACCAGAGAATTATAAGCTGAAACTGTTATGGCTTGCTGTCTACCACATCTTGACACAGGACTACCCAAAGGTGCCCATACATCTATAAGATTTATTACCCGACCGAGCGCTCACGCGATGTTCCTCGTCCGGCCGGAACGCTTCTCCCGATCTACATTCGACAGACATGGCGATCGCCCAATGAATGGGATTTTGCGATCGCATGTCGGTCGAATGTCAGATCGGGACAAGCGTCAGCAGCATCGATGAACATCGCGGAGCGCTCGGTGGGTAAGTAAAATACTATAGATGTATGGGCACATTTACAAGCTAGACAGCAGCCTTTTATAGCTCCCAGACTGTCCCTACTGCCACCAAGTGGTCAGTATCTAGTTCTAAATAGATTGTGTAGAAGAGATGCTCCTCCCTATAGGAAGTAGTCACTCGGAAGTTGCAGGTAAGGCTCCCATGCTTTAAAGAATAGTAGGTCTCTGTTTGGCAAAAGAACTTATCATACCATAAACATTATCAAACATATTATTTACATAGACCTTTACTTTTTAGTTTACTGGCCAGACAACAATAGTTCACACTCTATACAATGCAACAAAAAAAACACATTTACCGCGGCCACACTGCAACGCAATCTCATGCGATTCATGTGCGTGGTTTTTGCGCTTGCGATTTTCAATAAGTATAGGAAAACGCAGGCGATTGCGATTAAAATGCAAAACGAATCGCACCGAAAAACGCGCTTTGCGTTGCGCGTTTTTCAATGATTTTTTTTAAATCGCAAGCGCAAAAAACCGCAGCAGTCGGCCTAGCCCTTACACCTTCACATACCCTCCTCTTTAAGAAGAAGAATACCTTCTTCAGAATGTTCAAAAAACTAATAATTCATCAGTAGGATATCAGTTTGATGAAATAATTTATTCTTATTTTCTAAGCTTATCTCATCTTCACTACACGCACCGTATCTAGATAAATAGGCCCCTAATCCATTTTCAGATGCCTCAATTAGGACTTTTAAGAACTGGCTAGCACATCTTTAAGCTTTTGAAAAGCTTCTTGAAATTGAGAACTCCAACCTGTTTAGACTTTCCTTAGTAAGATCCGTTAATGGCGTAGCAATCTCGGAGAAATTTGGCAAAAATCTTCTATAATAACCTACTAAACCTAGAAATGGCGTACCTCTTTCTTTGTTTTGGGCGGGAGTTATTCACTGATAGCTTAATATTGTCTTCCATAGGCTTTACTTCTCCATTCCCCAGTATATAACCCAGATATCTAGTTTGGGAGCCTTATCTGCAACTTCCAGACGACCCATTCCTAAAGGGAGGAGCAGCCTCTCTGCACATCTATTTATAGACTAGATACTGACCACTGGTGGCAGTAGGGAGCAGTCTGGGAGCTATAAAAGGCTGCTGTCTAGCTTGTAAGGGTAGCCTGTGTCAAGATGTGGTAGACAGCAGAGCCACAGTTTCAGCTTATAATTACCCTGCTGTGGAAATAGTGTACTGCATCTTTTGCAATTTTTCTGGTTTGTTCTTTGTTTTCCAACAATAAAAGAAAATTACATATAAGATCAGTGTCTGGCATATAAACCCATGCGCTGCTCACGGAGGATAATAACGATTTTTAGGAAACCCCGCACAGTTTAACGTCACATTAATGAACCGTCTCCTCTGCACATGTGTGAGCTTGTAAAGAGACATAAAATAATTATTTTTCTTCTTGCTAATTGGCAAAACTACAAATCCCAGAATCCTTGCCACCTGGTGGAATGATTGGGGATTTTGGTTTTATTTTAAACATGGATACCAGATTAGCCAACTCCTGGCAATTGCCAAACGTTGCTAAAATTCTACAACAGATATTTCTTAATTTCCCTTTAAAAAGAAGGAACCAATTTCCAAATTGGTCAGCAATATGTGTAGAATCTCACGCCTTGTAGAAAAGTGAGCAAACTTTTATTGAACCATCAACGTGTCACACACAAGATGGTTTATGTTGATGGTTCAATAAAGTTTGTTCACTTTTCTACAAATTTGCTGACATAATTGGATAATATTAACCCTTTAGGGGTAAAGGTTGGAACAATCTGCTCTCGCTCTGGGAGGACGTTGCTGTTGGAAGGTACCAATCTCTCCTGCAATCACTCATTTCAGCCAATAAAACAAGACACCTGCATTGTGACCAGTAGCTTGGGCCAATCGAAAAACAGAATACAAGAGGGCCCACCAGAAGCATAATAGGGGATCACTTAACATTTAATTCAAACTTTTTGCTCTCCCTGATTCCTTATTGTTATGTTTGATTGGTCGTTTAAATATTACAAGAAAAAGTCTGGGGACTCGAGTAAAAACGTAGCAATGTCACAGACCGCTTGCGGTCTCAGAAGGCCTTGTACAATGTACAGAAACCGGTTAGACTACTAGAAAACCGTATATTTTTTTTATCTCAAGAAAAGCTAGTTTGGTAGCAGCTCTGTGATTGGCTGAGATTGTAAATCTGGAATCCCAAACGCTTCGGGATTTACATTTCCAGTATCTGGGTCCTGCCCCATTTACCTGCACATTATTTCCTCTTCCCAGTCTGCCCTGGAATAGAACGTTCACTTTCTCGTTCCTGGGAAACATTCCCAGTAATTAAAAGGCAATACAGGACATTAAACATAGAATCAGATGCCAGAAACAAGCTGGGGGATCCATAGTGAATGGGAATACGGTGGTCTCCCACCATATTTTATTGAAGTCGGACAGGGAGGTTCGAGCTGCAAGCCAATTACTTTTTTTTTAAAGTTGTTTTACGTGTTAGTGGTCCTTTAAACCAGATAAACACTGGGTAATAATATTATCACATTTCTATCTTCCCGCCATCAGAACTATTTATTTTACAGGGTTCTACCACTTGGTCTACTGTCCCATTTTCAAAAATGATATCAACTAAAAGATGTTTAAGGAATAAGAAATTAAAAGCAATGAACGTTTTATTTTAGGGATTTCCCCATCGCGCTGCACAAGTTCAATAGTAAAAAAAAATAATGTAGATTTAAAGTTTATGAACAATTTTAACAACTGGATTAACAGGGACCCTGGCGAGCAGCAGATTATAAAGAGGTTTCAATGTATCCAAGGTGATTAGTGCAAGTGATGCACAGTAATTAGTGTCCAGAGAATCATATAAACCACCGGAGAATATAAATCATCTTTCACATCAGTGCACGGATTAACCGCACAAGGCAGTGAAAGGATTAGAAATGAAACTTAGTAACATAATGACACATTTGTAAATGTACAAATTAGCAATACAGGGACTCTACCACAGCTCTACCACGTCCATACATTACGATCTACCACGTCCATACAACAGCTCACCACGTCCACACAACAGCTCTACACGTCCAACAACAGCTCTACACACGTCCACACAACAGCTCTTACACGTCCACACAACAGCTCTACCACGTCCACACAACAGCTCCTACCACGTCCAACAAAAGCTCTACCACGTCCACACAAACAGCTCTACCACGCCACACAACAGCTCTACCACGTCACACACACAGCTCTACCACGTCCACACAACAGCTCTACCACGTCCAACAACAGCTCTACCACGTCCACACAACAGCGCTACCACGTCCACACAACAGCGCTACCACGTCCACACAACAGCTCTACCACGTCCACACAAACAGCGCTACCACGTCCACACAAACAGCGTTACCACGTCCATACAACAGCTCTGCCACGTCCACACAACAGCGCTACCACGTCCACACAACAGCGCTACCACGTCCACACAACAGCTCTACCACGTCCACACAACAGCGCTACCACGTCCACAACTAGCGCTACCACGTCCACACAACAGCTCTACCACGTCCACACAACAGCGCTACCACGTCCACACAACAGCGTTACCACGTCCACAACTCGCACGTCTACAGCTCACCACGTCCACACAACAGCGCTACCACGTCCATAACAACGCTGGCCACGTCCATACAACAGCTCTACCAGTCACAACAACAGCGCTACCACGTCCATACAACAGCTCTGCCACGTCCATACAACAGCTCTGCCACGTCCATACAACAGCTCTGCCACGTCCACACAACAGCTCTGCCACGTCCACACAACAGCTCTGCCACGTCCACACAACAGCTCTGCCACGTCCACACAACAGCTCAACACGTCCATACAACAGCTCTACCACGTCCATACAACAGCTCTACCACGTCCATACAACAGCTCAACCACGTCCATACAACAGCTCTACCACGTCCATACAACAACTACCACGTCCATACAGCAGCCACTACCACAGGTCCATACAACACCTCTGCCACGTCCATACAACACCTCTGGCCACATCCATACAACACCTCTGCCACGTCCATACACACTCCATCATACAACACCTCTGCCACGTCCATACAACACCTCGCCACGTCATACAACACCTCTGCCACGGTCCATACAACTCTACCACATCCATACTACAGCTCTATCACATCCATACAACAGCTTTACATCTATACAGCATCTTTACCATGGCTTACACAAGTACTTAAGCACTGTTTTTTAACTAATGTTGTACGGCCTCACAATCTTTTATGTTTATTCTAAAATAAATGAATTGTGAGGGAAATTGTTTAATTCTAGGGGGGAGGGGCGTTCTTTCTGGGAATCCCTAACCAACAAAAAATGTCTGCCTAGAATGTATTGGATTGCAAAATGTATTGTGACATGTAGGTGTGTTCCCACCTGTGTTGTAAAAGCCAACTGCCCTACTTACTGCCAACTTGGGACGAAAATTCACTTTCTTTTGTGTTTAAAGGGTAACTAAAGCTAAGCAGTCAGCAACGTAGCGTAGTAGGTAATTTCAGGTAATTGGCCACAAGGCACACATAACGTTAGATTTATACTGCAGAATATGACTGTATATTAGGAATTCAAATTCCAGCATTGGCACTGTATTTCTATACACAAATCTCTATATAGGATACACGGCTTTTAAATTGTCACTATGGGGGAAAACATCAGTGATACATGGGAAAGTGTCTGTTTAAATAATGAACTGAGAGCAATTCCATGAAATGCAAATTCTAGATGCAAAAATTGTTTTTATTTTGCATAAAACCTGATAGTCTCATGTGGCCTTTTAAATGTCCCAGCCTGTAAGGTACAATTATATTGGCAGTTATTACAGACCAACACATTGTCTCAGGGCAGGAGGACACGTAGAATGTTTGATGAGAGGCAACATGTCTAAGATAAAGGGGCTTGTGAAAGGGAAAGATTTCCCTGATTTCGCAAAGGTGTATTTTTGAGTAGGAATCACTAACAAAGACAAGCGATACAATGTTTCTTCCTGTAAATCAGCAAAATGTGTTTTGCGTTAACACACATAAGGGTCCTCTGCATTGTTAGTACGTGTACCCTCAACTCTAGAATAAGCCGTCCATCCCCCTCTGTATTTATTCTTTCATTATTTTACACTCACATCTCGAAATGGAGAAGATGAAGTAGGAAATGCAGGTTTCACAACATTCTCTCTTATTGTAAGGCTCTAGATGCAGATTTCTCACAGCTGGAAGTGAACAATTCCTGCACACACCTACAATAACACAAGACCCATTCACTTAAGGGCACACACCCTGTCCCTCGTATGGTGTCCAGTTCCTATAGAATCTAAAGGTTTACTAGACAGAAAAACTGGGATTCTTTCACATTTATTTTAGCTGAGAAGCTTTCATGGGTTTAACCATCCTTCTCAGGTCAAAGCAATTGAAAGCAGCACATTTTCTGTGGCTTTCTCCAATCAAAGCAGTGCAGCTTGCGATTGGTCTGTGTTATTTACCAGGGGAAAGTAGTACAACTTTGGCCTGAAAATAAGAGTCCATCCTAGAAAAGTAATCCACCTACTTCATCTGCTCAATGAGCTTTTATAAGCTTGAGCATGCAGTGAAGAAGCAGGTGAAACGGCAGTTAATCATTGGTGGGGGCCAGCTTACTCTGCCAGAACATAATTATCCTTAAATAACTGGTTAATATGCAGTAAAAGGGCTGAATATACAGCTGGGGTTGCGGGCAGGTAACTGACATGTGACCAGTTTTGTTTAAGGCTGAGGCCACACTGCAACGACAGGTATCGCGCACAAATCGCGAGCGTTATCGCACGCGATTGTGTGCGCTTTTCTTGTGCGCATGCGTTTTCGCCATTTCGCAGTTATGGAAACGTAATGCACCAAAAATGGTGAACGCATGCGTTACCAAAACGCGAACGGACGCGCAATCGCATGCGCTTCGGAAATCACAGGAATTTTCGCGATTTCCATTTTAGCGAAAAGCGCGAAACGCGCTGTGTGGCCTAGCCCTAATAAAGGGCTTTGTAAGGATTTTTGGTGTATATAACACTGTCTGAGACAAAGGCTGACCATTTTCTCCAGGTGTTTGCTGTTGAACCTTTTCTATACATAGTGAGATTGTCTTGGAAAGTCCCAGAGGCTCTAGGTTCCCCCCTGAGTTTTACAAACAGAACTGGCACAATTGGATTCAATTGTATCTCTTGTTTGAGTGTCAGTACAGCGAGGGCTCCGGATCTATGTGCATGAACCCTACAGAGCCAAAATGAAAATGTTAATATTATGGATACGCCACCAAGGACCCACCCACCCTTTTTTTTGAATGTGCAAACACTATCACTCTGGGGAACATGATACGTTCTGTAAATAATGCCGAGGTTCAGTGATGTCTATTAGTTATTCTTAAACGGTTGACATTGCTCCTGATAAAGATCTTTAGATCTATTTCCCAGCATGAGACCAAAGAGTTTTTTACTGACGAGGACATTTCAATGATTTTACCAGCGGAACAAAGTAAAGGTCAGTATTAGATTTATACTTTTAAATGAAAACCTGGTCTGTACAGTTAATAAAGGGAACGTTTGTGTAGCTCCGATACGTAAAGAAGTATTCAAACGATATACTGGGGGTTCTGGAGATAACAGACTTAGCTGTAGCAACAATGCCAGGTAGCAACAGCTAGAGCTAGCAAGATATTGTCTTGTATAAAAGGGGAATGGAATCAAGAGAGAAAGATATATTATCCCTCTGCGGTGCAGTTTTGGAATCCCAATACAAAAGGGACATCTTGGAAATTGAGGCAGTTCAGAGAAGGGTAACAAATTAATAAGGGGAATGGAGGGCTTGAATATGCAGGCAGATTAGACAAGTTAGGGCTGTTTACATTGGAGAAGCGACGTTTGCGTGGGGACATGATAACCTTATACAAAATATTAATGGCCCCATACAGTGAACTCTCTGGTGCATGTTCCTAATAGGTCATATCAGAGGACTCGTGGACATCCTTTAAGGTTGGAAGAAAGAAAGTTTCATCTTCAAGTTAGGAGAGGTTTCTTTACAGTGAGAACGGGACACTGACTAGATAATATTGAAGATTACTGGTATTAATACATATACTGTAGTTCTGGTTGGTACGGGGATACTATATATTATTGAGAATTACTGGTATTAATACCTATACTGTAGTTCTGGTGGTACGGATACTATATAATATTGAGAATTACTGGTATTAATCATTACTGTAGTTCTGGTTGGTACAGGGATACTATATAATATTGAGAATTACTGGTATTAAACATATACTGTAGTTCTGGTTGGTACGGGGATACATATAATATTGAGAATACTGGTATTAATACATATACTGTATTTGGTTGGTACAGGGATACTATATAATATTGAGAATTACTGGTATTTATACATATACTGTAGTTCTGGTTGGTACAAGGGATACTATATAATATTGGATTCTGGTATTAATCATATACTGTAGTTTCGGTTGGTACGGGGATACTATATAATATTGAGAATTCCTGGTGCAGTATATGTATTAATACCAGTAATTCTCAATATTATATAGTATCCCCGTACCAACCAGAACAACAGTATATGTATTAATACCAGGAATTCTCAATATTATATAGTATCCCTGTACCAACCAGAACTACAGTATATGTATAAATACCAGTAATTTTCAATATTATATAGTATCCCTATACCAACAAGAACTACAGTATATGTATTAATACCAGTAATTCTCAATATTATATAGTATCCCTGTACCAACCAGAACTACATTATATGTATTAATACCAGTAATTCTCAATATTATATAGTATCCCTGTACCAACCAGAACTACAGTATATGTATTAATACCAATAATTCTCAATATTATTTAGTTTTAGAAATTTACCCAGGCCTTTTTTAAAGCTATTTGAATGACCCTATATCATGGTCACTATTCCCTAAATTAAATGACACTATATCATGGTCACTGTTCCCTATATTAAATGACACTATATCATGGTCACTATTCCCTATATTAAATGACACTATATCATGGTCACTATTCCCTATATTAAATGACACTGGGAAGGTCAGTGTATCTATATAAAGGGGAATGTTGGAGGGAAGGTCAGTGTATCTATATAAAGGGGAATGTTGGAGGGTAGGTCAGTGTATCTATATAAAGAGGAATGTTGGAGGGTAGGTCAGTGTATCTATATAAAGAGGAATGTGTAGAGGGAAGGTCAGGTGTATCTATATAAAGGGGAATGTTGGAGGGTAGGTCAGTATATCTATTTAAAGGGGAATGTTGGAGGGTAGGTCAGTGTACTATATAAAGAGGAATGTTGGAGGGAAGGTCAGTGTATCTATATAAAGGGGAATGTTGGAGGGTAGGCCAGTGTACCTATATAAAGAGGAATGGTGGAGGGAAGGTCAGTGTATCTATTTAAAGAGGAATGTTGGAGGGAAGGTCAGTGTATCTATATAAAGGGGAATGTGTGGAGGGTAGGCCAGTGTACCTATATAAAGAGGAATGTTGGAGGGAAGGTCAGTGTTTCTATTTAAAGGGGAATGTTAGAGGGTAGGTCAGTGTATCTATATAAAGAGGAATGTTGGAGGAAGGTCAGTGTATCTATATAAAGGGGAATGTTGGAGGGTAGGCCAGTGTTACCTATATAAAGAGGAATGTTGGAGGGAAGGTCAGTGTATCATTTAAAGAGGAATGTTGGAGGGAAGGTCAGTGTATCTATATAAAGAGGAATGTTAGAGGGAAGGTCAGTGTATCTATTTAAAGAGGAATGTTGGAGGGAAGGTCAGTGTATCTATTTAAAGAGGAATGTTGAGGAGGGAGGAAGGTCAGTGTATCTATTTAAAGGGGAATGTTGGAGGGAAGGTCAGTGTATCTATTTAAAGGGGGAATGTGGAGGGAAGGCAGTGCAGTGTACCTATTTAAAGGGGAATTTGGAGGGTAGGTCAGTGTACCTATTTAAAGGGGAATGTTGGAGGGTAGGTCAGGTACCCATTTAAAGGGGAACATTGGAGGGTAGGTCAGTGTATCTATTTAAAGGGGCATGTTGGAGGGTAGGTCAGTGTACCTATTTAAAGGGGAATGTTGGAGGGTAGGTCAGTGTATCTATTTAAAGGGCATGTGGAGGTTAGGTCAGTGTATCTATTTAAAGGGGCTGTTGGAGGGTAGGTCAGGTATCTATTTAAAGGGAATGTTGGAGGGTAGGTCAGTGTATCTATTTAAAGGGGCATGTTGGAGGGTAGGTCAGTGTATCTATTTAAAGGGGCATGTTGGAGGGTAGGTCAGTGTATCTATTTAAAGGGGCATGTTGGAGGGTATTGGGTTGCACTTACCATTGAATCAGAGGCTCCAGTGAGAAGGGGAGGAGCTTCTTTAATTTTTGCGTAGGTTATTTTGAGCACTGGCATTAGGGTCCTTATAGCCGCCGGTCAAAACTACAATGTTGGTCAGATTGGCCATTTGTTTTTGTTTATTGGCAAACCTACGTAGCTTCCACTGCCATTCATCCTTTAGAATTGATACAGCTTTCCCTTACCATGCCAATTGGCTTCATATTGTAGTGATTTATGACACAGATGGTAAATAATCAAAAGGGAAATATATTTTGATTCAAAGGTTAATGTGAATAGTTAAAGGGAATTTCCATTCCCGCAAGCCTCCACTGCAGCTACTGGGGAACACAAAAAGAACACAGCAGCAGCAGTGGAGAGACCAGAAGCGGCGGTGGATCGCGGACTTGTAAGTGTGATTTCTCAAGATGGGAGCAGAATTAAACACTGGAACCAAAACGAAATCTAGGTTAAGGGGGTCCTGCTTAACATACTCTTTTTTTTTCATAGGGGTGGGGCATTCCTCTTTAAGATCTGATTGGATGGAGCAGATAAACAGCAAAGACAAACCTTTGCACCTTTATCACATTTGCTTTATAGCAAGTTTGGTGTTTATGACCGTGTTGAATAACCCTGTATGTATAATACCAGTAATTCTCACATATTATATAGTATCCCGTACCACCCAGAACTACAGTATATGTATTAATACTAGTAATTCTCAATAATATAGTATCCCCGTACCACCCAGAACTACAGTATATTTATAATACAGTATTTTCAATATTATATAGTATCCCGCTGTACAACCAGAACTACCGATATGTATTAATACCAGTAATTCTCAATATTATATAGTATCCCCGTACCAACCAGAACTACAGTATATGTATTAATACCAGGAATTCTCAATATTATATAGTATCCCCGTACCAACAGAACTACAGTATATGATTAATACCAGAATCTCAATATTATATAGTATCCCCGTACCAACCAGAACTACAGTATATGTATAAATACCAGTAATTCTCAATATTATATAGTATCCCTGTACCAACCAGAATACAGTATATGTATTAATACCAGTAATTCTCAATATTATATAGTATCCCCGTACCAACCAGAAACCTACATAACACAAGACCCATTCACCTTAAGGGCACACCACCCTTTCCCTCGTATGGTGTCCAGTTCCTATAGAATCTAACGGTTTACTAGACGAGAACTGGGATTCTTCACATTTATTTTAGCTGAGAAGCTTTCATGGGTTTAACCCCTTCCTCAGGTCAAAGCAATTGAAAGCAGCACATTTTCTGTGGCTTTCCCAATCAAAGCAGTGCAGCTTGCGATTGGTCTGTGTTATTTACCAGGGAAATTAGTACAACTTTGGTGCTACAATAAGAGTCCATCCTAGAAAAGTAACCACCTACTTCTCGGCTCAATGAGCTTTTTATAAGCTTGAGCATGTGCGTGAAGAAAGCAGTTGAAACGGCAGTTAATCATTGGTGGGGGCCAGCTTACTCTGCCAGAACAATATATCCTTAATATCTGGTTAATAATGCGGTAATAAGGGCTGAATATATCATGGCTGGGTTCGGGCAGGATAACTGACATGTGACCAGTTTTTTTTGTTTAAGGCTGAGGCCACACTGCAACGCACAGGTATCGCGCACAAAATCGCGAGCGTTATCGCACGCATTGTTCGCTTTTCTTGTGCCTGCGTTTTCGTCGCTTTGCCATTGTCCAGTTAGGAAACGTTAATGCACCAAAAATGGTGAACCATGCGTTACCAAACGCGAACGGACGCGCAATCGCATGCGCTCTCGGAAATCACAGGAATTTTCGCGATTTCCATTTAGCGAAAAGCGCGAAACGCGCTAGGTGGGCCTAGCCCTAATAAAGGGCTTTGTAAGGATTTTTGGTGTATATAACACTGTCTGCAGACAAAGGCTGACCATTTTCCAGGTGTTTGCTGTTGAACCTTTTCTATACATAGTGAGATTGTCTTGGAAAGTCCCAGAGGCTCTAGGTTCCCCCCTGAGTTTTACAAACAGAACTGGCACCAATTGGATTCAATTGTATCTCTTGTTTGAGCTTGTCAGTACAGCGTAGGGCTCCGGATCTATGTGCATGAACCCTACAGAGCCAAATGAACATGTTAATATTTGGATACGCCACCAAGGACCCAACCCCTTTTTTTTCTGATGTGCAAACACTATCACTCTGGGGAACATGATACGTTCTGTAAATAATGCCGAGGTTCAGTGATGTCTATTAGTTTATTCTTTACAGGTTGACATTGCTCCTGATAAAGACTTTAGATCTATTTCCCCACATGAGACCAAAGAGTTTTTTACTGACGAGGACATTTCAATGATTTTACCACGGAACAAGAGTAAAGGTCAGTATAAGATTTATACTTTTAAATGAAAACCTGGTCTGTACAGTTAATAAAGGGGAAACGTTTGTGATGCTCCCGATACGTAAAGAAGTATTCAAACAGATATACTGGGGGTTCTGGTAGATAACAGACTTAGCTGTAGCAAACAATGCCAGTAGCAACAGCTAGAGCTAGCAAGATATTGTCTTGTATAAAGAGGGGAATGGAATCAAGAGAGAGATATTATTCTCCCTCTGCGGTGCAGTTTTGGAATCCCATATACAAAAGGGACATCTTGAAATTGAGGCAGTTCAGAAGGGTAACAAAATTAATAGGGGAATGGAGGGGCTTGAATATGCAGGCAGTTAGACAAGTTAGGGCTGTTTACATTGGAGAAGCGACGTTTGCGTGGGGACATGATAACCTTATACAAATATATTAATGGCCCATACAGTGAACTCTCTGGTGCATTGTTCACTAATAGGTCATATCAGAGGACTCGTGGACATCCTTTAAGGTTGGAAGAAAAGAAGTTTCATCTTCAATTAGGAGAGTTTTCTTTACAGTGAGAACGGTGACACTGACTAGATAATATTGAGAATTACTGGTATTAATACATATACTGTAGCTGTAATTATAACAATACAGATTATACAGTATGTATGTATATGTTTTTTATATAGCGCCACTGGGGACACAGTGTACATTTATAACAATACAGATTAAACAGTATGTATGTAATGTTATTTATATAGCGCCACTTGGGGACACAGCGCTGTACATTATAACAATACAGATTTACAGTATGTATGTATATGTTTATATAGCGCCACTTGGGTACACAGCGCTGTACAATATAACAATACAGATTATACAGTATGTATGTGTATGTTATTTATATAGCGCCACTAGGGTACACAGCGCTGTACATTATAACAATACAGATTATACAGTATGTATGTATATGTTTATTTATATAGCGCCACTTGGGGACACAGCGCTGTACATTATAACAATACAGATTATAAAGTATGTATGTATATGTTTATATAGCGCCACTGGGTACACAGCGCTGTACATTATAACAATACAGATTATACAGTATGTGATTATGTTTATTTATATAGCGCCACTTGGGTACACATCGCCTGTACATTATAACAATACAGATAACCGTATGTATGTATATGTTTATTTATATAGCGCCACTTGGGGACACAGCGCTGACATTATAACAATACAGATTATACAGTATGTATGTGTAGTTTATATAGCGCCACTTGGGTACACAGCGCGTGTACAATATAACAATACAGATATACAGTATGTATGTATATGTTATTTATATAGCGCCACTTGGGTACACAGCGCTGTACAATATAACAATACAGATTATACATATGTATGTATAGTTATTATATAGCGCCACTAGGGGCACAGCGCTGTACATAATATTATACACAAAAGCCATCAAGAGGAACAAAAAATGATAACAATAGTAATAATGAATTAAAAGGTCTGACTATTGTTACAGTCGATTGTTCATGTCGTTAAGCAGAACAAGACATCCCTTTCTGGGAACTTTAATTGTGTGTCTCGCTTTAACGATATTGCAGGTGTGACCAAGCGCATGGGTTTATATGCCAGACACGGTTCTTATGTATATTTTCTTTTATGTTGGAAAATAAATAAACTGCAGAAAAAATTGCAAAAGATGCAGTACACTATTTCCACCAGCAGAATTATAAGCTGAAACTGTGGCTCTGCTGTCTACCACATCTTGACACAGACTACCCTAAAGGTGCCCATACATCTATAAGATTTTACTTACCCGCGAGCGCCACGCGATGTTCCTTCGATCCTGCCGGAACCGCTTCTCCCGATCTACATTCGACAGACATGCGATCGCAAAATGAATGGGATTTTGCGATCGCATGTCGGTCGAATGTAAGATCGGGACAAGCGGTTCCAGCAGCATCGATGAACATCGCGTGAGCGCTCGGTCGGGTAAGTAAAATCTTATAGATGTATGGGCACATTTACAAGCTAGACAGCAGCCTTTTATAGCTCCCAGACTGCTCCCTACTGCCACCAAGTGGTCAGTATCTAGTCTATAAATAGATGTGTAGAGAGGCTGCTCCTCCCTATAGGAAGTAGTCACTCTGGAAGTTGCAGGTAAGGCTCCCATGCTTTAAAGAATAGTAGGTCTCTGTTTGGCAAAATGAACTTATCATACCATAACATTATTACAAACATATTATTTACATAGACCTTTACTTTTTAGTTTACTGGCCAGCAACAATAGTTCACACTCTATACAATGCAACAAAAAAAACACATTTACGCGGCCACACTGCAACGCAATCTCATGCGATTTCATGTGCGTGGTTTTTTGCGCTTGCGATTTCTTCAATAAGTATAGGAAAACGCAGGCGATTGCGATTAAAAATGCAAAACGAATCGCACCGAAAAACGCGCTTTTTTTGCGTTGCCGCGTTTTCAATGATTTTTTTTAAATCGCAAGCGCAAAAAAACCGCAGCAGATCGGCCTAGCCCTTACACCTTCACATACCCTCCTCTTTAAGAAGAAGAATACCTTCTTCAGAATGTTCAAAAAACTAATAATTCATCAGTACGGATATCAGTTTGATGAAATAATTTATTCTTATTTTCTAAGCTTATTCTCATCTTCACTACACGCACCGTATCTAGATAAATAGGCCCCTAATCCATTTTCAGATGCTCACAATTAGGACTTTTAAGAACTGGCTCAGCACATCTTTAAGCTTTTGAAAAGCTTCTTGACATTGAGAACTCCAACCTGTTTAGACTTTCCTTAGTAAGATCCGTTAATGGCGTAGCAATCTCGGAGAAATTTGGCAAAAATCTTCTATAATAACCTACTAAACCTAGAAATGAGCGTACCTCTTTCTTTGTTTTGGGCGGGAGTTATTCACTGATAGCTTTAATATTGTCTTCCATAGGCTTTACTTCTCCATTCCCCAGTATATAACCCAGATATCTAGTTTGGGAGCCTTATCTGCAACTTCCAGAGCGACCACTTCCTAAAGGGAGGAGCAGCCTCTCTGCACATCTATTTATAGACTAGATACTGACCACTTGGTGGCAGTAGGGAGCAGTCTGGGAGCTATAAAAGGCTGCTGTCTAGCTTGTAAGGGTAGCCTGTGTCAAGATGTGGTAGACAGCAGAGCCACAGTTTCAGCTTATAATTCACCCTGCTGGTGGAAATAGTGTACTGCATCTTTTGCAATTTTTCTGCAGTTTGTTCTTTGTTTTCCAACAATAAAAGAAAATATACATATAAGATCAGTGTCTGGCATATAAACCCATGCGCTTGCTCACGGCAGGATAATAACGATTTTTAGGAAACCCCGCACAGTTTAACGTCACATTAATGAACCGTCTCCTCTGCACATGTGTGAGCTTGTAAAGAGACATATAAATAATTTATTCTTTTCTCTTGCTAATTGGCAAAACTACAAATCCCAGAATCCCTTGCCACCTGGTGGAATGATTGGGGATTTTGGTTTTAAACATGGATACCAGATTAGCCAACTCCTGGCAATTGCCAAACGTGCTAAAATTCTACAACAGATATTTCTTAATTTCCCCTTTAAAAAGGAAGGAACCAATTTCCAATATGGTCAGCAAATATGTGTAGAATCTCACGCCTTGTAGAAAAGTGAGCAAACTTTTATTGAACCATCAACGTGTCACACACAGATGGTTTATGTTGATGGTTCAATAAAAGTTTGTTCACTTTTCTACAAATTTGCTGACTATATTGGATAATATTAACCCTTTAGGGGTAAAGGTTGGAACAATCTGCTCTCCTGCTCTGGGAGGACGTTGCTTGTTGGAAGGTACCAATCTCTCCTGCAATCACTCATTTCAGCCAATTAAAACAAGACACCTGCATTGTGACCAGTAGCTTGGGCCAATCAGAAAACAGAATACAAGAGGGCCCACCAGAAGCCATAATAGGGGATCACTTAACATTTAATTCAACCTTTTTGCTCTCCCTGATTCCTTATTGTTATGTTTGATTGGTCGTTTAAATATTACAAGAAAAATGTCTGGGGGA
This sequence comes from Hymenochirus boettgeri, assembly GCA_019447015.1. Taxonomy (NCBI): domain Eukaryota; kingdom Metazoa; phylum Chordata; class Amphibia; order Anura; family Pipidae; genus Hymenochirus; species Hymenochirus boettgeri. Next base: position 48,636 of record JAACNH010001479.1, on the reverse strand, counting down.
CTCGAGTAAAAACGTAGCAATGTCACAGACCGCTCTGCGTTTCTCAGAAGGCCTTGTACAATGTACAGAAACCGGTTAGACTACTAGACAACCGTATATTTTTTTTATCTCAAGAAAAGCTAGTTTGGTAGCAGCTCTGTGATTGGCTGAGATTGTAAATCTGGAATCCCAAACAGCTTCGGGATTTACATTTCCAGTATCTGGGTCCTGCCCCATTTACCTGCACATTATTTCCTCTTCCCAGTCTGCCCTGGAATAGAACGTTCACTTTTCTGCTTCCTGGGAAACATTCCCAGTAATTAAAAGGCAATACAGGACATTAAACATAGAATCAGATGCCAGAAACAAGCTGGGGGATCCATAGTGAATGGGAATACGGTGAGTCTCCCACCATATTTTATTGAAGTCGGACAGGGAGGTTCGAGCTGCAAGCCAATTACTTTTTTTTTTAAAGTTGTTTTACGTGTTTAGTGGTCCTTTAAACCATGATAAACACTGGGTAATAATATTATCACATTTCTATCTTCCCGGCCATCAGAACTATTTATTTTACAGGGTTCTACCACTTGGTCTACTGTCCCATTTTCAAAAATGATATCAACTAAAAGATGTTTAAGGAATAAGAAATTAAAAGACAATGAACGTTTTATTTTAGGGATTTCCCCATCGCGCTGCACAGTTCAATAGTAAAAAAAAATAATGTAAGATTTAAAGTTTATGAACAATTTTACCAACTGGATTAACAGGGATCCCTGGCGAGCAGCAGATTATAAAGAGGTTCTCAATGTATCCAAGGTGATTAGTGCAAGTGATGCACAGTAATTAGTGTCACAGAGAATCATATAAACCACCGGAGAATATAAATCATCTTTCACATCAGTGCACAGGATTAACCAGCCAAAGGCAGTGAAAGGATTAGAAATGAAACCTTAGTAACATAATGACACATTTGTAAATGTACAAATTAGCAATACAGGGACTCTACCACAGCTCTACCACGTCCATACAACAGCTCTACCACGTCCATACAACAGCTCTACCACGTCCACACAACAGCTCTACCACGTCCACACAACATCTCTACCACGTCCACACAACTACGCTCTATACCACTTCCCCAACGCTCTACCACGTCCACACAAAAGCTCTACACGTCCCGACGTCCACCACACAACAGCTCTACCCACGTCCACCAACAACAGCTCTACTACCACGTCCACACACAGCTCTACCACGTCCACACAACAGCTAACCCTACCACCGCCACGTCCACAACAGCTCTACCACGTCCACACAAACGCTACCACGTCCACACAAAGCCACCACCACGTCCACAAAACAGCTCTACCACGTCCACACAACAGCGCTCACACGTCCAACACAACACGCGTTACCACCACCCACACCACGTCCATACAACAGCTCTGCCACGTCCACACAACAGCGCTACCACGTCCACAAACACGTACCACGTCCACACAACAGCTCTACCAACGTCCACACAACACGCTACCACACCTCCACCCACACACAGCGCTACCACGTCCACACAACACAGCTCTACCACGTCCACACAACAGCGCTACCACGTCCACCAACATCCGTTATACAACGTCCATACACATCTCTGCCACGTCCATACAAACAGCTCTACCACGTCCACACAACAGCCTAACCCGACCACCGTCCATAACACACGTCTGCACGTCCATACAACAGCTCTACCACGTCACACAACAGCGCTCACCACTACCATACAGCGCCACGTCCATACAACAGCTCTGCCACGTCCATACACAGCTCTGCCACGCAACCACAAACAACGCTCTGCCACGTCCACACAACAGCTCTGCCACGTCCACACAACAGCTCTGCCACACGTCCACACAACAGCTCTCCACGTCCACACAAACAGTCTCACAACCACGCCTCCATACAATCAACAGCTCACTCCTACCACGTCCATACAACAGCTCTACCACGTCCATACAACAGCTCAACCACGTCCATACAACAGCTCTACCACGTCCATACAACAGCACTACCACGTCCATACAGCAGCACTACCACGTCCATACAACACCTCTGCCACGTCCATACAACACCTCTGCCACATCCATACAACACCTCTGCCACGTCCATACAACACCTCTGCCACGTCCATACAACACCTCTGCCACGTCCATACAACACCTCTGCCACGTCCATACAACACCTCTGCCACGTCCATACAACTCTACCACATCCATACTACAGCTCTATCACATCCATACAACAGCTTTACATCTATACAGCATCTTTACCATGGCTCTACCACAAGTACTTAAGCACTGTTTTTTAACTAATGTTGTACGGCCTCACAATCTTTCTACTGTTTATTCTAAAATAAATGAATTTGTGAGGGAAATATGTTTAATTCTAGGGGGGAGGGGCGATTCTTTCTGGGATAATCCCTAACCAACAAAAAATGTCTGCCTAGAATGTATTGGATTGCAAAAATGTATTGTGACATGTAGGTGTGTTCCCACCCTGTGTTGTAAAAGCCAACTGCCCTACTTTATCTGCCAACTTGGGACGAAAATTCACTTTTCTTTTGTGTTTAAAGGGTAACTAAAGCTAAGCAGTCAGCAACGTAGCGTAGTAGGTAATTTCAGGTAATTGGCCACAAGGCACACATAACGTTAGATTTATACTGCAGAATATGACTGTATATTAGGAATTCAAATTCCAGCATTGGCACTGTATTTCTATACACAAATCTCTATATAGGATACACTTGGCTTTTAAATTGTCACTATGGGGGAAAACATCAGTGATACATGGGAAAGTGTCTGTTTAAATAATGAACTGAGAGCAATTCAATGAAATGCAAATTCTAGATGCAAAAATTGTTTTTATTTTGCATAAAACCTGATTTAGTCTCATGTGGCCTTTTAAATGTCCCAGCCTGTAAGGTACAATTATATTGGCAGTTATTACAGACCAACACATTTGTCTCAGGGCAGGAGGACACAGTAGAATTGTTTGATGAGAGGCAACATGTCTAAGATAAAGGGGCTTGTGAAAGGGAAAGATTTCCCTGATTTCGCAAAGGTGTATTTTTGAGTAGGAATCACTAACAAAGACAAGCGATACAATGTTTTCTTCCTGTAAATCAGCAAAATGTGTTTTGGCTTTAACACACATAAGGGTCCTCTGCATTGTTAGTAACGTTGTACCCTCAACTCTAGAATAAGCCGTCCCATCCCCCTCTGTATTCTATTCTTTCATTATTTTACACTCACATCTCGAAATGGAGAAGATGAAGTAGGAAATGCAGGTTTCACAACATTCTCTCTTATTGTAAGGCTCTAGATGCAGATTTCTCACAGCTGGAAGTGAACAATTCCTGCACACACCTACAATAACACAAGACCCATTCACCTTAAGGGCACACACCCTGTCCCTCGTATGGTGTCCAGTTCCTATAGAATCTATACGGTTTACTAGACAGAAAAACTGGGATTCTTTCACATTTATTTTAGCTGAGAAGCTTTCATGGGTTTAACCATCCTTCCTCAGGTCAAAGCAATTGAAAGCAGCACATTTTCTGTGGCTTTCTCCAATCAAAGCAGTGCAGCTTGCGATTGGTCTGTGTTATTTACCAGGGGAAAGTAGTACAACTTTGGCCTGACAATAAGAGTCCATCCTAGAAAAGTAATCCACCTACTTCATCTGCTCAATGAGCTTTTTATAAGCTTGAGCATGTGCAGTGAAGAAAGCAGGTGAAACGGCAGTTAATCATTGGTTGGGGGCCAGCTTACTCTGCCAGAACAATAATTATCCTTAAATATCTGGTTAATAATGCAGGTAATAAAGGGCTGAATATATCAGCTGGGGTTGCGGGCAGGTAACTGACATGTGACCAGTTTTTTTGTTTAAGGCTGAGGCCACACTGCAACGCACAGGTATCGCGCACAAAATCGCGAGCGTTATCGCACGCGATTGTGTGCGCTTTTCTTGTGCGCATGCGTTTTCGCCATTTCGCAGTTATGGAAACGTTAATGCACCAAAAATGGTGAACGCATGCGTTACCAAAACGCGAACGGACGCGCAATCGCATGCGCTTCGGAAATCACAGGAATTTTCGCGATTTCCATTTTAGCGAAAAGCGCGAAACGCGCTAGTGTGGCCTAGCCCTAATAAAGGGCTTTGTAAGGATTTTTGGTGTATATAACACTGTCTGCAGACAAAGGCTGACCATTTTCTCCAGGTGTTTGCTGTTGAACCTTTTCTATACATAGTGAGATTGTCTTGGAAAGTCCCAGAGGCTCTAGGTTCCCCCCTGAGTTTTACAAACAGAACTGGCACCAATTGGATTCAATTGTATCTCTTGTTTGAGCTTGTCAGTACAGCGTAGGGCTCCGGATCTATGTGCATGAACCCTACAGAGCCAAAATGAACATGTTAATATTATGGATACGCCACCAAGGACCCAACCCCTTTTTTTTCTGAATGTGCAAACACTATCACTCTGGGGAACATGATACGTTCTGTAAATAATGCCGAGGTTCAGTGATGTCTATTAGTTATTCTTTAACAGGTTGACATTGCTCCTGATAAAGATCTTTAGATCTATTTCCCCAGCATGAGACCAAAGAGTTTTTTACTGACGAGGACATTTCAATGATTTTACCAGCGGAACAAGAGTAAAGGTCAGTATTAGATTTATACTTTTAAATGAAAACCTGGTCTGTACAGTTAATAAAGGGGAACGTTTGTGTAGCTCCGATACGTAAAGAAGTATTCAAACAGATATACTGGGGGTTCTGGTAGATAACAGACTTAGCTGTAGCAAACAATGCCAGGTAGCAACAGCTAGAGCTAGCAAGATATTGTCTTGTATAAAGAGGGGAATGGAATCAAGAGAGAAAGATATTATTCTCCCTCTGCGGTGCAGTTTTGGAATCCCATATACAAAAGGGACATCTTGGAAATTGAGGCAGTTCAGAGAAGGGTAACAAAATTAATAAGGGGAATGGAGGGGCTTGAATATGCAGGCAGATTAGACAAGTTAGGGCTGTTTACATTGGAGAAGCGACGTTTGCGTGGGGACATGATAACCTTATACAAATATATTAATGGCCCATACAGTGAACTCTCTGGTGCATTGTTCACTAATAGGTCATATCAGAGGACTCGTGGACATCCTTTAAGGTTGGAAGAAAAGAAGTTTCATCTTCAAGTTAGGAGAGGTTTCTTTACAGTGAGAACGGTGACACTGACTAGATAATATTGAGAATTACTGGTATTAATACATATACTGTAGTTCTGGTTGGTACGTACCAACCAGAAACTACAGTATATGTATTAATACCAGTATCTCAATATTATCTAGTCAGTGTCACCGTTCTCACTGTAAAGAAACCTCTCCTAACTTGAAGATGAAACTTCTTTTCTTCCAACCTTAAAGGATGTCCACGAGTCCTCTGATATGACCTATTAGTGAACAATGCACCAGAGAGTTCATGTATGGGCCATTAATATATGTGATAAGGTTATCATGTCCCCACGCAAACGTCGCTTCTCCAATGGAAACAGCCCTAACTTGTCTAATCTGCCTGCATATTCAAGCCCCTCCATTCCCCTATTAATTTTGTTACCCTTCTCTGAACTGCCCAATTTCAAGATGTTCTTTTGTATATGGGATTCCAAAAACTGCACCGCAGAGGGAGAATAATATTTTCTCTCTTGATTCCATTCCCCTCTTATACAAGACAATATCTTGCTAGCTCAGCTGTTGCTACCTGGCATTGTTTGCTACAGCTAAGTCTGTTATCTACCAGAACCCCCAGTATATCTGTTTGAATAATTCTTTACGTAAGGAGCTACACAAACGTCCCCTTATTAACTGTACAGACCAGGTTTTCATTTAAAAGTATAAATCTAATACTGACCTTTACTCTTGTTCCGTGGTAAAATCATTGAAATGTCCTCGTCAGTAAAAAACTCTTTGGTCTCATGCTGGGGAAATAGATCTAAAGATCTTTATCAGGAGCAATGTCAACCTGTTAGAATAACTAATAGACATCACTGAACCTCGGCATTATTTACAGAACGTATCATGTTCCCCAGAGTGATAGTGTTTGCACATTCAGAAAAAAAAGGGGTTGGGTCCTTGGTGGCGTATCCATAATATTAAAATGTTCATTTTGGCTCTGGAGGGTTCATGCCATAGATCCGGAGCCCTACGCTGTACTGACAAGCTCAAACAAGAGATACAATTGAATCCAATTGGTGCAGTTCTGTTTGTAAAACTCAGGGGGGAACTAGAGCCTCTGGGACTTTCCAAGACAATCTCACTATGTATAGAAAGGTTCAACAGCAAACACCTGAGAAAAATGGTCAGCCTTTGTCTGCAGACAGTGTTATATACACCAAAAATCCTTAAAGCCCTTTATTAGGGCTAGGCCACACTAGCGCGTTTCGCGCTTTTCGCTAAAATGGAAATCGCGAAAATTCCTGTGATTTCCGAAGCGCATGCGATTGCGCGTCGTTCGCGTTTGGTAACGCATGCGTTCACCATTTTGGTGCATTAACGTTTCATAACTGCGAAAGGCGAAAACGCATGCGCACAAGAAAAGCGCACACAATCGCGTGCGATAACGCTCGCGATTTGTGCGCGATACCTGTGCGTTGCAGTGTGGCCTCAGCCTTAAAAAAAAAAAAACTGGTCACATGTCAGTTACCTGCCCGCAACCCCAGTGATATATTCAGCCCTTTATTACCTGCATTATAACCAGATATTTAAGGATAATTATTGTTCTGGCAGAGTAAGCTGGCCCCCACCAATGATTAACTGCCGTTTCACCTGCTTTCTTCACTGCACATGCTCAAGCTTATAAAAAGCTCATTGAGCAGATGAGTAGGTGGATTACTTTTCTAGGATGGACTTTTATTGTCAGGCCAAAGTTGTACTACTTTCCCTGGTACGTAATAACACAGACCAATCGCAAGCTGCACTGCTTTGATTGGAGAAAGCCACAGAAAATGTGCTGCTTTCAATTGCTTTGACCTGAGGAAGGATGGTTAAACCCTGAAAGCTTCAGCTAAAATAAATGTGAAGAATCCCAGTTTTTCTGTCTAGTAAACCGTATAGATCTATAGGAACTGGACACCATACGAGGGACAGGGTGTGTGCCCTTAAGGTGAATGGGTCTTGTGTTATTGTAGGGGTGTTGCAGGAATTGTTCACTTCCAGCGTGTGAGAAATCTGCATCTAGAGCCTTACAATAAGAGAGAATGTTGTGAAACCTGCATTTCCTACTTCATCTTCTCCATTTCGAGATGTGAGTGTAAATAATGAAAGAATAGAATACAGAGGGGGATGGGACGGCTATTCTAGAGTTGAGGGTACAACGTTAACAATGCAGAGGACCCTTATGTGGTTATTAAAGCCAAAACACATTTTGCTGATTTACAGGAAGAAAACATTGTATCGCTTGTCTTTGTTAGTGATTCCTACTCAAAATACACCTTTCGAAATCAGGGAAATCTTTCCCTTTCACAAGCCCCTTTATCTTAGACAGTTGCCTCTCATCAAACAATTCTACTGTGTCCTCTGCCCTGAGACAAATGTGTTGGTCTGTAATAACTGCCAATATAATGTTACCTTACGGCTGGGACATTTAAAAGGCCACATGAGACAAATCCGGTTTATGAAAATAAAAACAAATTTTTGCATCTAGAATTTGCATTTCATTGAATTGCTCCAGTTCATTATTTAAACAGACACTTTCCCATGTTACACTGATGTTTTCCCCATAGTGACAATTTAAAGCCAAGTGTATCCTATATAGAGATTTGTGTAAGAAATACAGTGCCAATGCTGGAATTGAATTCCTAATATACAGTCATATTCTGCAGTATAAATCTAACGTTATGTGTGCCTTGTGGCCAATTACCTGAAATTACCTACTACGTACGTTGCTGACTGCTTAGCTTTAGTTACCTTTAAACACAAAGAAAAGTGAATTTTCGTGCCCAAGTTGGCAGAAGTAGGGCAGTTGGCTTTTACAAAACAGGGTGGGACACACCTACATGTCACAATACATTTTTGCAATCCAATACATTCTAGGCAGACATTTTTTGTTGGTTAGGGATTATCCCAGAAAGAATCGCCCCTCCCCCTAGAATTAAACATATTCCCTCACAAATTCATTTATTTTAGAATAAACAGTAGAAAGATTGTGAGGCCGTACAACATTAGTTAAAAAACAGTGCTTAAGTACTTGTGGTAGAGCCATGGTAAGATGCTGTATAGATGTAAGCTGTTGTATGGATGTGATAGAGCGTAGTATGGATGTGGTAGGTGTATGGACGTGGCAGAGGGTGTATGGACGTGGCAGAGGTGTGTATGGACGTGGCAGAGGTGTTGTATGGACGTGCAGAGGTGTTGTATGGACGTGGCAGAGGTGTGTTGTATGGATGGTGCAGAGGTGTTGTATGGACGTGGCAGAGGTGTGTATGGACGTGGTAGGTAGTGCTGTATGGAAGTGGTAGTGCTGTTGTATGGACGTGGTAGAGCTGTTGTATGACGTGGTGAGGTTGTATGGACTCGTGGTAGAGCTGTTGTATGGACGTGGTAGAGCTGTTGTATGGACGTGGTTGAGCTTGTGTGTGTGGAGTGGCAGAGTGTGTGTGTGTGGACGTGGTAGCGCTGTTGTGTGGACGTGGCAGAGCTGTTGTGTGGACGTGGCAGAGCTGTTGTATGGACGTGGCAGAGCTGTTGTATGGACGTGGCAGAGCTGTTGTATGGACGTGGTAGCGCTGTTGTGTGGACGTGGTAGAGCTGTTGTATGGACGTGGCAGAGCTGTTGTATGGACGTGGTAGCGCTGTTGTGTGGACGTGGTAGAGCTGTTGTGGACGTGGCAGAGCTGTTGTTATGGACGTGGTACGTGTTGTGTGGACGTGGACGCTGTGGTTGTTGACGTGGTAGAGCTGTTGTGTGGACGTGGTAGCGCTGTTGTGGTGGACGTGGTAGCGCTGTTTGTGTGGACGTGTGTAGAGCTGTGTGTGGACTGTGGTAGGCGTGGTGCGGTTGTGTGGACGTGGTAGCGCTGTTGTGTGGAGTGCGAGCTGTTGTATGGACGTGGTAACGCGTTGTTGGTGGACGTGGTAGCGCTGTTGTGTGGACGTGGTAGAGCTGTTGTGTGGACGTGGTGTAGCGTGTTTGTTGGAGTGTGTAGCGGCTGTTGTGTGGACGTGGTAGAGTGTGTGGACGTGTTGGTGTTAGCGCTGTGTGTGGACGTGGTAGAGCTGTTGTGTGGACGTGGTAGAGCTGTTGTGTGGACGTGGTAGAGCTGTTGTGTGGACGTGGTTAGAGCTGTTGTGGGGACGTGGTAGAGCTGTTGTGTGAGTGGTGAGCTGGTAGAGCTGGTGGGACGTGGTAGAGCTGTGTGGACGTGGTAAATGTGTGGACGGTAGAGCTGTTGTGTGGACGTGGTAGAGCTGTTGTATGGACGTGAGCTGTGTTATGAGTGTGGCTGTAGAGTCCTGTATTGCTAATTTGTACATTACAAATGTGTCATTATGTTACTAAGGTTTCATTTCTAATCCTTCACTGCCTTTGGCTGGTTAATCCTGTGCACTGATGTGAAAGATGATTTATATTCTCCGGGTTTATATGATTCTCGTGTGACACTAATTACTGTGCCTCACTTGACTAATCACCTTGGATACATTGAGAACCTCTTAAATATGCTGCTCGCCAGGATCCCTGTTAATCCAGTTGGTTAAATTGTTCATAAACTTTAAATCTTACATTATTTTTTTTTACTATTGAACTGTGCGCAGCCGATGGAAATGCGAAATCACCTAAAAAAGTTCATTGTCTTTTAATTTTCTATTCCTTAAACATCTGTAGTTGTATCATTTTTGAAAATGGGACAGTAGACCAGTGGTAGAACCTGTAAAATAAATAGTTTCTGATGGCGGGGGAAGATAGAAATGTGATAAATTATTACCCAGTGTTTATCATGGTTTAAAGGACCACTAAACACGTAAAACAACTTTAAAAAAAAAAGTAATTGGCTTGCAGCTCGAACCTCCCTGTCCGACTTCAAAAAATTAGGTGGGAGACTCACCGTATTCCCATTCCATAGGATCCCCCAGCTTGTTTCTGGCATCTGATTCTATGTTTAATGTCCTGTATTGCCTTTTAATTACTGGGAATGTTCCCAGGAAGCAGAAAAGTGAACGTTCTATTCCAGGGCAGACTGGGAAGAGGAAATAATGTGCAGGTAAATGGGGCAGGACCCAGATACTGGAAATGTGTAAATCCCGAAGCTGTTTGGGATTCCAGATTTACAATCTCAGCCAATCACAGAGCTGCTACCAAACTAGCTTTTCTGAGATAAAAAAAAAATAACGGTTGTCTAGAGTCTAACCGGTTTGTAAATTGGACAAGGCCTTCTGAGAAACGCAGAGCGGTCTGTGACATTGCTACGTTTTTTACTCGAGTCCCCCAGACATTTTTCTTGTTGTAATATTTAAAACGACCAATCAAACATAACAATAAGGAATCAGGGAGAGCAAAAAGGTTGAATTAAATGTTAAGTGATCCCCTATTATGCTTCTGGTGGGCCCTTTGTATTCTGTTTTCTGATTGGCCCAAGCTACTGGTCACAATGCAGGTGTCTTGTTTAATTGGCTGAAATGAGTGATTGCAGGAGAGATTGGTACCTTCCAACAAGCAACGTCCTCCCAGAGCAGGAGAGCAGATTGTTCCAACCTTTACCCCTAAGGGTTAATATTATCCAATTAGTCAGCAAATTGTAAGAAAGTGAACAAACTTTATTGAACCATCAACAATAAACCACTTGTGTGTGACACGTGATGGTTCAATAAAAGTTTGCCACTTTTCTACCAGGCGTGAGATTCTACACATATTTGCTGACCATAATGGAAATTGGTTCCTTCCTTTTAAAGGGGAATTAAGAAAAAATATTGTTGTAGAATTTAGCACAGTTTGGCAATTGCCAGGAGTGGCTAATCTGGTATCCATGTTTACAAAACAAAATCCCCAATCATTCCACCAGGTGGCAAGGGATTCTGGGATTTGTAGTTTTGCCAATTAGCAGAGAAAAGAATAAATATTTATATGTCTCTTTACAAGCTCACACAGTGCAGAGGAGACGGTTCATTAATGTGACGTTAAACTGTGCGGGGTTTCCTAAAAATAGTTATTATCCTGCCGTGAGCAAGCGCATGGGTTTATATGCCAGACACTGATCTTATATGTATATTTTCTTTATTGTTGGAAAACAAAGAACAAACTGCAGAAAAAATTGCAAAGATGCAGAGTACACTATTTCCACCAGCAGGGTGAATTATAAGCTGAACTGTGGCTCTGCTGTCTACCACATCTTGACACAGGCTACCCTACAAGCTAGACAGCAGCCTTTTATAGCTCCCAGACTGCTCCCTACTGCCACCAAGTGGCAGTATCTAGTCATAAATAGATGTGCAGAGAGGCTGCTCTCCTTTAGGAAGTGGTCGCTCTGGAGTTGCAGATAAGGCTCCCAAACTAGATATCTGGGTTATATACTGGGGAATGGAGAAGTAAAGCCTATGGAAGACAATATAAAGCATCAGTGAATAACTCCCGCCCAAAACACAAGAAAGAGGTACGCTCATTTCTAGGTTTAGTAGGTTATTATAGAAGATTTTTGCCAAAGTTCTCCGAGATTGCTACGCCATTAACGGAATCTTACTAAGGAAAGTCTAAACAGGTTGGAGTTCTCAATGCAAGAAGCTTTTCAAAAGCTTAAAGATGGCTGAGCCAGTTCTTAAAAGTCCTAATTGTGAGCATCTGAAAATGGATTAGGGGCCTATTTATCTAGAACGGTGCGTGTAGTGAAGATGAGAATAAGCTTAGAAAATAAGAATAAATTATTTCATCAAACTGATATCCGTACTGATGAATTATTAGTTTTTTGAACATTCTGAAGAAGGTATCTTTTCTAAAGAGGAGGGTATGTGAAGGTGTAAGGGCTAGGCCGATCTGCTGCGGTTTTTTGCGCTTTGCGATTTAAAAAAAACATTGAAAACGCGGCAACGCATAAAAAAGCGGTTTTTCGGTGCGATTCGTTTTGCATTTTTAATCGCAATCGCCTGCGTTTCCTATACTTATTGAAGAAATCGCAGCGCAAAAACCACGCACATGAATCGCATGAGATTGCGTTGCAGTGTGGCCGCGTAAATGTGTTTTTTTTGTTGCCAATGGTTATAGAGTGTGAAACTATTGTTGCTGGCCAGTAAACAAAAAGTAAAGGTCTATTGTAAATATATGTTTGTAATAATGTTATGGTATGATAAGTTCATTTGCCAACAGAGACCTACTATTCTTTAAAGCATGGGAGCCTTACCTGCAACTCCAGAGTGACTACTCTCCTATAGGGAGGAGCGCATCTCTACACATCTATTTTAGACTAGAAACTGAACCATGGTGGCAGTAGGAGCCGTCGGGAAGCTATAAAAGGCTGCTGTCTAGCTTTGTAAATGTGCCCATACATCTATAAGATTTTATTTACCCGACCGAGCGCTCAACGCGATGTTCATCGATGCTGCTGGAAACGTTGTCCGATCTTACAATCGACCGAATGCGATCGCAAAATCCCATTATTTTGCGGATCGCATGTGCTGTCGAATGTAAGATCGGCGGGAAGAAGCTGGTTTCGGCAGGATCGAGGAACATCGGTGAGCGCTCGTGGGTAAGTAAAATCTTATAGATGTATGGGCACCTTTAGGGTAGTCTGTGTACAGATGTGGGTAGACAGCAGAGCCACAGTTCAGCTTATAATTCTGCGGGTGGAATGGAAATAGTGTGCATCTTTTGCAATTTTCTGCAGTTTATTTATTTTCCAACAATAAAAGAAAATATACTATAAAGAACCGTGTCGGCATATAAACCATGCGCTTGGTCACACCTGCAATATCGTTTAAAGCGAGACAACACAAATATAAAGTTCCAGAAAGGGATGTCTTGTCTGCTTAACGACATGAACAATCGACTGTAACAATAGTCAGAACTTTAATTCATATTACTATTGTTATTCATTTTTTTGTTCCTCTTGTATGGCTTTTGTATATATATTGTACAGCCGCTGTGCCCCCTAGTGGCGCTATTATAAAAAACCTATACATACATACTGTATAATCTGTATTTGTTATATTGGTATACAGCGCTGTGTACCCAAGTGGCGTATATAAATAAACATATACATCATACTGTATATCTGTATTGTTATATTGTACAGCGCTGTGTACCCAAGTGCGCGTATATAAACAACATAACATACAAGTATGATAATCTGTATTGTTATAATGTACAGCGCTGTGGCCCCAAGTGGCGCTATATAAATAAACATATACATACATACTGTATAATCTGTATTGTTATAATGTACAGCGATGTGTACCCAAGTGGCGCTATATAAATAAACATATACATACATACTGTATTAATCTGTATTGTTATATTGTACAGCGGGTGTACCCAAGTGGCGCTATATAAACATATACATATAGACTGTATAATCTGTATTGTTATAATGTACCAGCGCTGTGGTCCCCAAGTGGCGCTATATAAAATAAACAATACATACAACTGTATAATCTGTATTGTTATAATGTACAGCGCTGTGTACCTAGTGGCGCTATATAAATAAACATATACATCACACTGTATAATCTGTTTGTTATATTGTACGCGGCTGGTACCCAAGTGGCGCTATATAAACATAATCATACATACTGTATAATCTGTATTGTATAATGTACAGCGCTGTGTCCCCAAGTGGCGTATATAAATAAACATATACATACATACTGTTTTAATCTGTATTGTTATAATGTACAGCGCTGTGTCCCCAAGTGGCGCTATATAAAAAACATATACATACATACTGTATAATCTGTATTGTTATATGTACAGCGCTGCGTACCCAAGTGGGCTATATAAATAACATATACATAATACCGTAAATCTGTATAGTTATAATGTACAGCGCTGTGTCCCAAGTGGCGCTAATAAATAAACATATACATACATACTGTATAATCTGTATTGTTATAATGTACAGCGTGTGCCCAAGTGGCGCTATATAAATAAAACAATACATAAATACTGTATAATCTGTATTGTTATAATGTACAGCGCTGTGTCCCCAAGTGGCGCTATATAAATAAAACAATACATAACATACTGTAAAATTGTATTTTATAATGTACAGCGCTGTGTACCAAGTGGCGCTATATAATAAACATATACATACATTACTGTATAATCTGTATTGTTATAATGTACAGCGCTGTGTACCCAAGTGGCGCTATATAAATAAACATATACATACAATGATTAATCTGATGTTATAATGTACAAGCGCTTTGTCCCCAAGTGGCGCTATATAAATAAACATATACATACATACTGTTTAATCGGTATTGTTATATGTACAGCGCTGTGTACCCACAGTGGCGCTTATATAAATAAACATATACATACTGATAATCTGTATGTTTATAATGTACGCGCGTGTCCCCTAGTGGCGCTAATTAATAAACATATACATACATACTGTATAATCTGTATTGTTATAATGTTCCACGCTGTGTATCCAAGTGGCGCTATATAAATAAACATTACATACATACTGTGTAATCTGTATGTTATAATGTCAGCGCTGTGTATCCAAGTGGCGCTATATAATAAACATTAATACTGTGTAATCTGTATTGTTATAATGTACAGCGCTGCGTACCCAAGTGACGCTATATAAATAAACATATACTACAGTACTGTATAATCTGTATTGTTATAATGTACAGCGTGTGTATCCAAGTGGCGCTATATAAATAAACATAACATACATACTGTGTAATCTGTATTGTTATAATTACAGCGCTGCGTACCAAGTGAAGTGACGTCATATAAATAAACATATACATACATACTGTATAATCGGGATTGTATAGTGTACAGCGCGTGTCCCCAAGTGGCGTTATATAATAAACATATACATACATACTGTATAATCTGTATGTTATAATATACAGCGCTGCGTCCCCAAGTGGCGCTATATAAATAAACAATATAATACATACTGTATAATCTGTATTGTTATAATTTACAGTGCTGTGTACCCAAGTGGCGCATATAAATAAAACATAACATACTGTGTAATCTGTATGTTATAATGTACAGCGCTGCGTACCCAAGTGACGCTATTAAAAACATATACATACATACTGTTAATCTGGTATTGTTATAATGTACAGCGCTGTGTATCCAAGTGGCGCTATATAAATAAACATATACAATAATGTTATAATCTGTATTGTTATAATGTACAGCGCTGTGTATCCAAGTGGCGCTATATAAATAAACATATACATACATACTGTATATCTGTATTGTTATAATGTACAGCGCTGTGTACCCAAGTGGTGCTATAAATAAAACATAACATACATACTGTATAATCTGTATTGTTTAATGTACAGCGCTGTGTCCCCACGTGGGCTAATAAATAAACATATACATACATACGTATAATCTGTATTGTTATAATGTACAGCGCTGTGTCCCCAAGTGGCGCTATATAAATAAACATATACATACATACTGTATATCGTTTGTTATAATGTACAGCGCTGCGGACCACAGTGACGCTATATAAATAAAACTATACATACATATGTATAATCGTATTGTATAATGTACAGCGCTGCGTACCCACAGTGGCGCTATATAAATAAACATATTATACATACTGTATAATCTGTATTGTTATAATGTTACAGCGCTGCGTACCCAAGTGGCACTATATAAATAAACATAGACATACATACTGTATAATCTGTATTGTTATAATGTACAGAGCTGCATCCCCAAGTGGCGCTATTAAATAAACATATACATAACTGTATAATCTGTATAGTTATAATGTACAGCGCTGTGTCCCCAAGGGGCTATTAAAAACATATACATACATACTGTATAATCTGTATTGTATAATGTACAGCGCTGTGTACCCAAGTGGCGCTAATAAATAAACTATACATACCAACTGTATAATCTGTATAGTTATAATTGTACAGCGCTGTGTCCCCAAGTGGGCGTATATAAATAAAAATATTACATAAATAATGTATAAGTCTGATGTTAAATGTACAGCGCTGTGTGCCCACAAGTGGCGCTATATAAATAAACATATACATACATACTGTATAATCTGTATTGTTATAATGTTACAGCGCTGTGTTCCCCAAGTGGCGCTATATAAAATAAAAATATACATACATTACTGTATAATCTGTATGCTTATAATGTAACAGCGCTGTGTACCCAAGTGGCGCTATATAAATAAACATATACATACATACTGTATAATCTGGATTGTTATAATGTACAGCGCTGTGTACCCAAGTGGCGCATTAAATAAACTATACATACCTACTGTAAATCTGTATGTATAATGTACAACGCTGCGTCCCCAAGTGGCACTATATAAATAAACATATACATACATACTGTATAATCTGTATGTAATATACAGTGCTGTGTCCCCAAGTGGGCGCTATATAAATAAACATAAGTACATACTGTATATCTGTATGTTATAATATACAGTGCTGTGTCCCCAAGTGGCGCTATATAAATAAACATATACGTACATACGTATAATCTGTATTGTTTATAATGTACAGCGCTGTGTACCCAAGTGGCGCTATATAAATAAACATATACATACATACTGTATAATCTGTTATTGTTATAAGTTACACGCGGTGTCCCAAGTGGCGCTATATAAAATAAACATATACGTACATACTGTATAACTGTATTGTTATAATGTACAGCGCTGTGTACCCAAGTGCGGCTATATAAATAAACATATACATTCATACTGTATAATCTGTATTGTTATAATGTACGACGCTGTGTACCCAAGTGGCGCTATATAAATAAAATATACATACATACGATAATCTGTATTTTTATAATGTACAGCGCTGTGTCCCCAAGTGGCGATATAAAATAAACATATAAATACATACTGTATATCTGTATTGTTATATGTACAACGCGCGTCCCAAGTGGCGCTATATAAATAAACATATACATAAATACTGTATAATCTGTATTGTTATAATGTACAGTGCTGTGTCCCCAAGTGGCGCTATATAAATAAACATATACATTCATACGTATAATCTGGATTGTTATAATGTACAGCGCTGTGTACCCAAGTGGGCTATAAAATAAACAATACATACATACTGTATAATCGTTATTTAAATGTACAGCGCTGTGTCCCCAAGTGGCGATCTTATAAAATAAACAATAACATACATACTGTAATCTGTTTTGTTATAATGTACAACGCTTGCGTCCCCAATGGCGCTAATAAATAAACAATAACATACATACTGTATAATCTGTTATTGTATAATGTACAGTGCTGTGTCCCCAAGTGGCGCTATATAAATAAACATATACGTACATACTGTATAATCTGTATTGTTATAATATACAGTGCTGTGTCCCCTAGTGGCACTATATAAATAAACATATATCAGAGAGGTTACTTTTAAGCATATTTAGCAAGATTGTGTATAGAGTTAAAAGTGTATTATGGGGTGGACGTGTCCTTTTAAAAAAGGGTTTCTAAAAAGGGGGATGTACTCCACCCGGACTTGAAAAACAATGGCAAAACCGGCCAACATGCTGGGACACCCCCCCCCCTAGCACCGAAACAGAAAACGGCCACGGCAGGGAGGTCCCTACAAGCATTCCAACCTTACTAGAAGAAGAGTTACAAGCTGCAATCTCTCCTCCCAAACAGAATTCAGAGAACTGGGCCTGGGCAAAGGATCGGAGATTACAGAAACATGCCAAGATGCCAGGCACAACAAATCTCGACCACGAAAACGAGATTGAAGATCTGAGGGCTGCGAACAATAAATCATTTTTCAAATGAAGGACATGTAGTATTGATCACGCCACCAACCCACAAGATCCAGGAAATATTCCAGGCCTTATTACTGAATGACCTTTGGAAAGACTGAATGTGATCGCGGACATAGAGCCTTTACAAAACCCCAGCGGATAAACTACTCCAACGGCGTCCACCCAATCCACTCATGTTGAAGGACCAGAAAGTAGATAGTTCCCCGCACACCATAGTATATTGTTGAAATCGCTGGGTGCTGCTTCAAACCACAGCCAATTGTAATAGTATCCAAACAGAATATAAAGGACATCGCTTCCAGTTCTATGTGGACTTAGCCCCCCAAACTTTGCTAAAAAGAAGAGCAAATCGGACCAGTAAAGAAAATTCTGACACCTGGAATGGAATAAATACACCATAGAAACTGCTGGCCAGGGGATAAGAACATTACAAACCCGGGATTGCTTCTATACATCCAGCAAACACACCCCCAAAAAAACCCTTACACACACGTGACGGGGGTTCCACAACATCCACCTGCTTAAAGAAGTAATGGGGAATGGAAACCCTTACAAATCCTTCTAACGACCACACTAAATGCTTGTGAAGGCTCTCATTCATCCAGGTCATGGTATATCTGTAATATTCATTCATCCAGGTCACGGTATATCTGTAATATTCATTCATCCAGGTCAGTATATCTGTAATATTCATTTTATCCAGGTCAGGTATATCTGTAATATTCATCATCCAGGTCACGGTATATCTGTAATATTCATTCATCCAGGTCACGGTATATCTGTAATATTCATCATCCAGGTCACGGGTATCTGTAATATCATTCTCCAGGTCACGGTAATATCTTAATATTCATCATCCAGGTCACGGTATATCTTAAATTCATCCATCAGGTCACGGTATTATCTGTAATATTCATCCATCCAGGTCATGGTATATCTGTAATATTCATCATCCAGGTCATGGTATATCTGTAATATTCATCCATCCAGGTCAATGGTATATCGGAATATTCATCATCCAGTCCGGTATATCTGTAATATCATCATCCAGGTCACGGTATATCTGTAAATTCATCCATCCAGGTCACGGTATATCTGTAATTCATTCATCCAGGTACGGTAATCTGTAATATTCATCATCCAGGTCACGTATATCTGTAATCATTCATACATCAGGTCACGGTATATCTGTAAATATTCACCATCCAGGTCACGGTATACTGTAATATTCATCCATCCAGGTCATGGTATATCTGTAATATTCATTCATCCAGGTCACGTATACTGTAATATTCATTCATCAGGTCACGTATATCTGTAATATTCATTCATCCAGGTCACGGTATATCTGTAATATTCATTCAAAGGTCCCGGTTATATCGTAATATTATCATCAGGTCAGGTAATCTGTATATTCATCATCCAGGTCAGGTATATCGTAATATTCATCATCCAGGTCAGGTATATATGTAATATCATTATCAGGTCCCCACGGTATATCTGAATATTCATCCATCCGATCAGGTATATCTGTAATATTCATCCTCCAGGTCAGGTATATCTGTAATATTCATCCATCCAGGTACAGGATATATCTGTAATATTCATCCATCCAGGTCACGGATATTGTATATTCCATACAGGTACGGTATTCTGTAATATTCATTCTCAGGTTACGGTTATATCGTAATATTATCATCCAGTCACGGTATATCTGTAATATTTATCCATCCAGGTCACGGTATATCTGTAATCCATGTGAACTAATAGTACCTACACACTTTAACTATAATGAATGTGAACTAATAGTACCTACACGCTTTAACTATAATCAATGTAAACTAATAGTACCTACACGCTTTAACTATATCATGTACTAATAGTACCTACACGTTTAACTATAATCCATGTGAACTAATAGTACCTACACGCTTTAACTATAATCCAGTGAACTAATAGTACCTACACGCTTTAACTATAATCCATGTGAACTAATAGTACTACACGCTTTAACTAATCCCATGTGAACTAATTATACCGTACAATTTAACTATAATCCATGTGAACTAATAGTACCTACATCACTTAACTATATCATTGTGAACTAATAGTATACTACACACTTAACTATAATCCAGTGAAATAATAGTACCTACACACTTTAACTATAATCCAGTGGAACTAATAGTACTACACACTTTAATATAAATAGTGAACTAATAGTAACTCACCTTTAAACTATA
The DNA here is from genome assembly GCA_019447015.1 of Hymenochirus boettgeri. Lineage (NCBI taxonomy): Eukaryota > Metazoa > Chordata > Amphibia > Anura > Pipidae > Hymenochirus > Hymenochirus boettgeri. Next base: position 28,379 of record JAACNH010001479.1, on the reverse strand, counting down.
ATCCATGTGAACTAATAGTCACAACGCTTAAACTATAATCCATGTGAACTAATAGTACCTACACGCTTTAACTATAATCCATGTGAACTAATAGTACCTATACAATTTAACTATAATCCATGTGAACTAATAGTACCTATACAATTAACTATAATCCATGTGAACTAATAGTACCTACACACTTTAACTATAATCCATGTGAATAATAGTTCTACACACTTTAACTATAATCATGTGAACTAATAGGACCTACACGCTTTAAATATAATCGTGAAACTAATAGTACCACACACTTAACTATATCCAGGGAACTAATAGTACCTACACACTTTAACTATAATCCATGCTGAACTAAATAGTACCTACAAAACTTAACTATAATCAATGTGAACTAATAGTACCTACACACTTTAACTAAACCATGGAACTAATAGTACCTACACACTTTAAATATAATCCATGAACTAATAGTACCTACACACTTAACATAATCAATGTAAACTAATAGTACCTACACACTTAACATAATCAATGTGAACTAATAGTACCTATACAATTTAACTATAATCCATGTGAACTAATAGTACCTACACACTTTAACTATAATCCATGTGAACTAATAGTACCTACACACTTTAACTATAATCAAGGAATATAGTACCTACACACTTTAACTATAATCCATGTGAACTAATAGTACCTACACACTTTAACTATAATCATGTGAACTAATAGTACCTACACCACTTTAACTATAATCAATGTGAACTAATAGTACCTACACACTTTAACTATAATCCATGTGAACTAATAGTACCTACACACTTTAAATAATATCATGTGAACTAATAGTACCTACACACTTTAACATATATCCATGTGAACTAATAGTACCTACACACTTTAACTATAATCAATGTGAAAATAGTACCTACAACACTTTACACACCAACATAAATCCTAATAGAAAAACTATTTCTAAACCTTCCAGACCAAAGCAAAATACACCCTCATAGCTGGAGATTTCAAATCCCACGTGACAAATGGGATCAATCGAACACTTCAAAATGAAGTACAACAAGAAAAAACAAATAGGGGATACTATATATTATGAGAATTACTGGGATTAATACCTATACTGTAGTTCTGGTTGGTACAGGGTACTATATAATATGAGAATTACTGGTATTAATATCATATACTGTAGTTCTGGTTGGTACAGGATACATAATAATATTGAGAATTACTGGTATTAATACATATACTGTAGTTTGGTTGGTACGGGGATACTTATAATATTGAGAATTACTGGTATTAATACTATACTGTATTCTGTGTTGGTACAGGGATACTATATATATTGAGAATTACTGGTATTTATACATATACTGTAGTTCTGGTTGGTACAGGATACTATATATATTGAGAATCCTGGTATTAATACATATACTGTAGTTCTGGTTGGTACGGGATACTATATAATATTGAGAATTCCTGGTTTAATACATATACTGTTCTGGTTGGTACGGGATACTAAATATATTGAGAATTACTGGTATTAATACATATACTGTAGTTCTGGTTGGTACAGGGATACTATATAATATTGAGAATTACTGGTATTAATATATACTGTAGTTTCGGGTGGTACGGGGATACTATATAATATTGAGAATTACTAGTATTAATACATATACTGTAGTTCTGTGGTACGGGGTCTTCTATATAATATGAGAATTACTGGTATTTATACATACAGGGTTATTCAACCCGGTCATACAACCAAATTGCTATAAAGCAATTTGTATAAGGTGCAAAGGTTGTCTGTGCTTTTGTTTATCTGCTCCATCCAATCAGATCTTAAAGGGATGCCCACCTATGAAAAAATAAAAGAAATGAATGTTAGCAGACCCCTTAACCTAGAGTTCGTTTTGTTACAGTGTTTAATTCTGCTCCCATCTTGAGAAATCACACTTACAAGTCCGCGATCCACCGCCGCTTCTGGTCTCTCCACTGCTGCTGCTGTGGTTCTTTTTGTGTTCCCCAGTAGCTGCAGTGAGGCTTGTCCGGGAATGGAATCCCCTTTAACTATTCACATTACCTGTTAAGAATCTAAAATATATTTCCCTTTTGATTATTTACCATCTGTGTCATAAATCACTACAATATGAAGCCAATTGGCATGGTAAAGGGAAAGCTGTATCAATTCTAAAGGATGAATGGCAGCTGGAAGCTACGTAGGTTTGCCAATAAACAAAAACAAAATGGCCAATCTGACCAACATTGTAGTTTTGACCGGCGGCTATAAGGACCCTAATGCCAGTGCTCAAAATAACCTACGCAAAAATTAAAGAAGCTCCTCCCCTTCTCACTGGAGCCTCTGATTCAATGGTAAGTGCAACCCAATACCCTCCACATGCCCTTTAAATAGATACACGACCTACCTCCAACATGCCCCTTAAATAGATACACTGACCTACCCTCCAACATGCCCCTTTAAATAGATACACTGACCTACCCTCCAACATTCCCCTTTAAATAGATACACTGACCTACCCTCCAACATGCCCCTTTAAATAGATACACTGACCTAAACCTCCACAACATGCCCCTTTAAATAGATACACTGACCTACCCTCCAACGTTCCCCTTTAAATAGGTACACTACCTACCCTCCAACATGCCCCTTTAAATAGATACACTGACCTACCCTCCAATGTTCCCCTTTAAATGGTACACTGACCTACCCTCCAACATTCCCTTTAAATAGGTACCTGACCTACCCTCCAACATTCCCCTTTAAATAGGTACACTGGCCTTCCCTCCAACATTCCCCTTTAAATAGATACACTGACCTTCCCTCCAACATTCCCCTTTAATAGATACACTGACCTTCCCTCCAACATTCCTCTTTAAATAGATACACTGACCTTCCCTCCAACACTCCCTTTAAATAGATACACTGACCTTCCCTCTAACATTCCTCTTTATATAGATACACTGACCTTCCCTCCAACATTCCTCTTTAAATAGATACACTGACCTTCCCTCCAACATTCCTCTTTAAATAGGTACACTGGCCTACCCTCCAACATTCCCCTTTATATAATACACTGACCTTCCCTCCAACATTCCTCTTTATATAGATACACTGACCTACCCTCTAACATTCCCCTTTAAATAGATACACTGACCTTCCCTCCAACATTCCTCTTTATATAGGTACACTGGCCTACCCTCCACATTCCCCTTTATAAGTACACTGACCTTCCCTCCAACATTCCTCTTTAAATAGATACACTGACCTTCCCTCCAACATTCCTCTTTATATAGGTACACTGGCCTACCCTCCAACATTCCCTTTTATATGATACACTGACCTTCCCTCCAACATTCCTCTTTATATAGATACACTGACCTACCCTCCAACATTCCCCTTTAATAGATATACTGACCTCCCCTCCAACATTCCCCTTTATATAGATACACTGACCTTCCCTCTAACATTCCTCTTTATATAGATACACTGACCTACCCTCCAACATTCCTCTTTATATAGATACACTGACCTACCCTCCAACATTCCCCTTTAAATAGATACACTGACCTTCCCTCTAACATTCCCCTTTATATAGATACACTGACCTTCCCTCCAACATTCCTCTTTATAGATACACTGACCTTCCCTCCAACTTCCTCTTTTATATAGATACCCTGACCTTCCCTCCAACATTCCTCTTTATATAGAACACTGACCTTCCCTCCAACATTCCCCTTTAAATAGATACCACTGACCTACCCTCCAACATTCCCCTTTATATAGATACACTGACCTTCCCTCCAACATTCCTCTTTAATAGATACACTGACCTTCCCTCCAACATTCCTCTTTAAATAGATGCCTGACCTTCCCTCCAACTTCCTCTTTAAATAGATACACTGACCTTCCCTCCAACATTCCCCTTTATATAGATACACTGACCTTCCCTCTAACATTCCCTTTAAATAGATACACTGACCTTCCCTCCAACATTCCCCTTTATATAGATACACTGACCTACCCTTAACATTCCTCTTTAAATAGATACACTGACCTTCACTCCAACATTCCCCTTTAAATAGATACACTGACCTACCCTCCAACATTCCTCTTTAAATAGATACACTGACCTACCCTCCAACATTCCTCTTAAATAGATACACTGACCTTCCCTCTAACATTCCCCTTTTATTAGATACACTGACCTACCCTCCAACATTCCCCTTTAAATAGGTACACTGACTACCCTCCACCATTCCCCTTTTATAGATACACTGACCTACCCTCCAACATTCCCCTTATATAGATACACTGACTCTTCCCTCCAACATTCCCCTTTATATAGATACACGTGACCTTCCCTCCAACATTCCCCTTTATATAGATACACTGACCTACCCCCAACATTCCCCTTTAAATAGGTACACTGACCTACCTCCAACATTCCCCTTTATATAGATACTGACCTACCCTCCAACATTCCCCTTTATATAGATACACTGACCTTTGGGATACTATATAATATTGAGAATTACTGGTATAAATACATATACTGTAGTTCTGGTTGGTACGGGGATACTATATAATATTGAGAATTACTGGTATTAATACATATACTGTAGTTCTGGTTGGTACGGGGATACTATATAATATTGAGAATTACTGGTATTAATACATATACTGTATGGCTCTTATTGTCTATAGTTAGCTCTAATTTTCTTTGATGTGTATACATGTGCTGGGAGCCCTCACTGACTGATGTGAGATACCTACTAGCTGTTTAAACGTCAGTCGGTTTAAACTTAGGGGAGAGGGTAAACTATAGTAAAGGATAATATATAATAGACCGTAATCAGTATTACACCAGTTAATTTACAGTTAGGGGATAAGGGAACATATAGTATAGGTATTAATATAGAAGTAATCTATGAGTATTAACAAGTTGATTTACCTTAGGGATGGGTAACCTATAGTATAGGTATAATATAAGTAACTATAGTATTACACCAGTTAATTTACATTAGGGGATGGGTAACCTATCAGTATGGGTATAATAAAGATAACCTATAGTATTACACCAGTTGATTTACATTAGGGGATGGTAACCTATAGTATAGGATAAATAAGTAACCTATAGTTTACACCAGTGATTTACATTAGGGGATGGGTAACCTATAGTATAGGTATAATATAGAACATATATACACCAAGTTGATTTACATTAGGGGATGGGTACTAAGTATTATCCAGTTGGTTACATTAGGGGGATGGGTAACCTATAGTTTAGGTATAATACAGGTAACCTATAGTATTAAACCAGTTGGTTGACATTAGGGGATGGGATAACCTATAGTATAGGTATAATATAAGTAACCTATAGTATACACCAGTTGATTTACATTAGGGGATGGGTAACCTATAGTATATGTCAGTTGGTTTACATTAGGGGGATGGGTAACCTATAGTATAGGTATAATAAAGGTAACCTATAGTATTACACCAGTTGATTTACATTAGGGGATGGGTAACCTATAGTATAGGTATAATATAAGTAACCTATAGTATTACACCAGTTGATTTACATTAGGGGATGGGTAACCTATAGTATAGGTATTATATAGGTAATCTATAGTATTACCCAGGATTTACATTAGGGGATGGGTAACCTATAGGATAGGTATAATATAAGTAACCTATAGTATTACACCAGTTGATTTACATTAGGGGATGGGTAACCTATAGTATAGGTATAATATAAGTAACCTATAGTGTTACACCAGTTGGTTTACATTAGGGGGATGGGTAACCTATAGTATAGGTATAATATAGTAACCTATAGTATTAGTTAGTTGGTTTTACATTAGGGGGATGGGTAACATAGTAAAGGTATAATAAAGGTAAACTATAGTATTATGTCCGTTGGTTACATTAGCGGATGGGTAACCTATAGTTAGGTATAATATAATTAAACTATAGTATTACAACAGTTGATTTACATTAGGGGATGGGTAACCTATAGTATAGGTATAATATAATTAACCTATAGTATTACAACAGTTGATTTACATTAGGGGATGGGTAACCTATAGTATAGGTATAATATAAGAACCTATAGTATTAAACCAGTTGATTACATTAGGGGATGGGTAACCTATAGGATAGGTATTATATAGGTAACCTATAGGTATACACCAGTTGATTTACATTAGGGGGATGGGAAAACTATAGTATAGGTATAAATAAGTAAACTATAGTTTAAACCAGTGGTTTACTTAGGGGATGGTAACCTATAGTATAGGTATAATATAAGTAACCTATAGTATTACACCAGTTGATTTACATTAGGGGATGGGTAACCTATAGTATAGGTATTATATAGGTAACCTATAGTATTACACCAGTTGATTTACATAGGGGATGGTAACCATAGTATAGGTAATAATATAAGTAACCTATAGTCATTACGTCAAGTTGGTTTTACATTAGGGGATGGGTAACCTATAGTATAGGTATAATATAAGTAACCTATAGATTACACCAGTTTGTTGACATTAGGGGGGGAAAACCTAATATAGGTATAATATAAGTAACCTATAGTATAACCAGTTGTTACATTAGGGGATGGGTCACTATAGTATAGGTATTATATAGGTAACCTATAGATTACACCAGTTGATTTACATTAGGGGGATGGGTGGAAACCTATAGTATAGGTATATATGAAAACCTATAGTATTACACCAGTTGTTGACATTAGGGGATGGGTAACCTATAGTATAGGGATAATATAAGTAACCTATAGTATTACACCAGTTGATTTACATTAGGGGATGGGTTACCTATAGTATAGGTATAATATAAGTAACCTATAGTATTACACCAGTTGATTTACATTAGGGGATGGATAACCTATAGATATAATAATATAAGTAACCTATAGATTACGTCCGTTGGTTTACATTAGGGGATGGGTAACCTATAGTATAGGTATTATATAGGTTACCTATAGTATTACACCAGTTGATTTACATTAGGGGATGGGTAACCTATAATATAGGTATTATATAGGTAACCTATAGTATTACGCCAGTTGATTTACATTAGGGGATGGGTAACCTATAGTATAGGTATTATATAGGTAACCTATAGTATTACACCAGTTGATTTACATTAGGGGGATGGGTAACCTATAGTATAGGTATAATATAAGTAACCTATAGTATTACACGAAGTTGGTTGAACATTAGGGGGATGGGTAACCTATAGTATAGGTATAATATAAGTAACCTATAGTATTACACAGTTGATTTACATTAGGGGATGGGTAACCTATAGTATAGGTATAATATAAGTAACCTATAGTATTACACCAGTTGATTTACATTAGGGGATGGATTACCTATAGTATAGGTATTATATAGGTAACCTATAGTATTACGCCAGTTGATTTACATTAGGGGATGGGTAACCTATAGTATAGGTATTATATAGGTAACCTATAGTATTACACCGTGATTACATTAGGGGGATGGTAACCTAGTATAGGATAATATAAGTAACTATAGTATTTAACCAGTTGTGACATTAGGGGATGGGTAACCTATAGTATAGGTATATATAAGTAACCTATAGTATTACACCAGTTGATTTACATTAGGGGATGGGTAACCTATAGTATAGGTATAATATAATAACCTATAGTATTACACCAGTTTGATTTACATTAGGGGATGGATAACCTATAGTATAGGTAAATATAAGTAACCTATAGTATTACGTCAGTTGGTTTACATTAGGGGATGGGTAACCTATAGTATAGGTATTATATAGGTTACCTATAGTATTACACCAGTTGATTTACATTAGGGGATGGGTAACCTATAATATAGGTATATATAGGTAACCTATAGTATTACGCCAGTTGATTTACATTAGGGGATGGGTAACCTATAGTATAGGTATTATATAGGTAACTATAGTATACACCAGTTGATTTACATTAGGGGATGGGTAACCTATAGTATAGGTATAATATAGGTAACCTATAGTATTACACCAGTTGATTTACATTAGGGGATGGGTAACCTATAGTATAGGTATAATATAAGTAACCTATGCATTACACCAGTTGGTTGACATTAGGGGATGGGTAACCTATAGTATGGTATTATATAAGTAACCTATAGCATTACACCAGTTGGTTAACCATTAGGGGATGGGTAACCTATAGTATAGGTATAATATAAGTAACCTATAGTATTACACCAGTTGATTTACATTAGGGGATGGGTAACCTATAGTGAAAGATACACTGGACATACCTCCAAAACAGCCCCTGTAATAGACACTGACCTACCCTCATACCCTGCCCCTTTAAATAGGGATACACTGACCTAACCTCCAAACATGCCCCTTTCAATAGAGACACGACATACCCTCAACGTTCCCCTAATAGGGACACTGAACCTACCCTCCACATGCCCAATGTAAATAGATACATTGGATCCTACCCTCCAATGTTCCCCTTTAAATGGGGGTACACTGACCTACCCTCAACATTACCTTTAAATAGGTACACTGACCTACCCTCCAACATGCCCTTTTAAAAGGTACAACTGGGCCTTCCCTCCAACATTTCCCTTTAAATAGATTACACTGACCTTCCCTCCACAAATTCCCCTTTAAATAGATACACTGACCGTCCCTCCAAACATTCCTCTGTAAATAGATACAACTGACCTGACCTCCAACATCCTCTTTAAATAGATACACTGACCTTCCCTCTAACTTCCTCTTATATAGATGCACTGACCTTCCCTCCAACTTTTCCTCTTTAAATAGATACACTGACCTCCCTCCAACATTCCTCTGTAGATAGGTACACTGGCCTACCCTCCAACATTCCCCTTTATATAGATACATGACCTTCCCTTCCAAACATTCCTCTTATATAGATACACTGACCTACCCTCTAAGATTCCCCTTTAAATAGATACATGACCCTTACCTCCCAACATTCCTCTTATTAGGTACACGGGACTTACCCTCCCAACATTCCCCTTTAATAGATTACACTGACCTGCACTCCAAACATCCTCTTTTTAAATAGATACACTGACCCTTCCTCCCAACATTCCTTCGTTATATAGGTACACTGGCCTACCCTCCAACATTCACTGTTTATATAGATACATTGGACCTTACCTCCAAATCATCGTTATATAGAGACACTGACCTACCCTCAACATTCCCCTCTAAATAGATATACTGACTAATACCCTCAAACATTACCCTTATATAGATACACTGACCTGCCCTCTAACATTCCTCTTTATATAGATTACACTGACCACCCCCAACATTCCTCTTTATATAGATACATGACCTTACCCTCCAACAATTCCCCTTTAAATAGATACACTGACCTTCCCTATAACATTCCCCTTTATATAGATACACTTGACCTTCCCTCCCAATTCATCTTTAGATAGATACACTGAACCTTCCCTCCAAATTCCTCTTTATATAGATACCCGGACCTTCCCTCCAAAATTCCTCTTTATATAGATACACTGACCTTCCCCTCCCACATTCCCCTTTAAATAGAGACCACTGACCTACCATCCAACATTCCCCTTTATATAATACACTGACATCCCTCCACATTCCGCTTTTAATAGAACACGGAACTTCCCTCCCAACATTCCTCTTTAAAATAGATGTGAACTGACCTTACCCTCCAACATCCTCTTAAATAGAGATAATGGACCTTCCCTCCAACATTCCCATATTATATAGAACACTGACCCTTCCCTCTAAATTCTGCTTTAAATAGATACACTGACCTCCCTCCAACATTCCCCTTTATAAGATACATGACCTACCTCTAACATTCTCTTTAATAGTACAAAAAAAAACTTTTGGACCTTCACTCCAACATTCCCCTTAATAGATACACTGATCCTACCCGCCAACATTCCTCTGTAAATAGATACACTGACCTACCCTCCAACATTCCTCTTTAATAGATACAATGGACCTTCCCTATAACATTACCCTTTTGATATAGAACACTGACCTACCCTCCAACATTCCCCTTTTAAATAGGTACCTGACCTACCCTCCAACATTCCCCCCTGTAGTATAGATTACCTGACTACCCTCAAAATTCCCCTGTAATAGATACCCACTGACCTTCCCTCCACCATTCCCCTTTATATAGAGACACTGACCCTCACCTACAACATTCCCCTTTTATATAGATACACCTGACCTAACCCTCCAACATTCCCCTTTTAAATAGGTACACGGACCTACCCTCCAACATTCCCCTTTATGATATATACTGACCTACCCTCCAACATTCCCCCTGTTATAGGATACACTGACCTTCCCTCAACATCCTCCTGTAAAGATACACTGACCTACCCGCCAACATTCCCTTTATATAGATACACTGACCCCCTACCCTCCAACATCCCCTTTAAATGAGAGACACTGACCTGCCTCAAACATTCCCCTTTATATAGATACACTGACAGTCCCTCCAAAATTCCTCTTTATATAGATACACTGACCTCCCTCCAACATTCTCTTTTTAGATAGATAACCTGACCTTCCCTCCACACATTCCTCTTTATATAGTAGACACTGGACCTTCCCTCCAAAATTTCCCTTTAAAGGATACCACTCGACCCCTACCCCCAACATTCCCCTTATTTATATAGATACACTGACCTCCCTCCAACAGTCTCTTTAAAGAGCTACATGACCTCCCTTCCAACATTCCTCTTTAAATAGTGCAACCTGACCTCCCTAACAGTCCGCTTAAATAGATACCCCGCTTCCCCTCCAAATTTCCCCTTTATAAAGATACACTGCTTCCTCTAAATTACCGCTTTAAATAGATACCACGGACCTTCCTCCAACCATTCACACCCTTTATATAGATACCACTGACCCTACCTATAACATTCCTCTTTAAATAGATCCACTGACCTTCCTTCCAACATTCCCTTTTAAATAGATACACTGCCCCCTTACCCTCCAACATTCTCTTTAAAATAGATACACTGACCTACCCTAAACATTCCTCTTTAAATAGATACAAGGACCTTCCCTCTAACATTCCCCTTTATATAGATTACACTGGACCTACCCTCCATACATTATTCCCCTTTAAGTAGGGTACACATGACTACCTCCACATTCCCCTTTATATAGATACAATGACCTACCCTCCAACATTCCCCTTTATAGAGAGACACGACCTTCCCTCCAACATTCCCCTTTTATAGATACACTGACCTTCCATCCATAATTCCCCTTTTATAGATACACTGACCTTACCTCCACAACATTCCCCTTTTAAATAGGTACACTGAACTACCCTCCAACATTCCCCTTATATAGATACACGACTACCCTCCAACATTCCCTTATATAGATACAATGACCTACCCTCCAACATTCCCCTTTATATAGATACACTGAAAAACCCTTTTTTTGAACCCCCTCCAAACATTTTTCCCCCTTTAAATAGATACATGACCTACTCCAACATTCCCCGTTTATAGGATCACTGACCTACCCTCCAACAATTCCCATTTATATAATACACTGACCTTCCCTTCCAACATCCCCTTATATAGATCACTGACCTACCCCCAAACATTCACCTTTATATAGATACACTGACCTACCCTCCACATTCCACTTTATAGGATACACTGACCTACCTCCAACATTCCCCTTTAAATAGATACACTGACCTGCCCTCCAAACATTCCTTTATATAGATACACGGAACTACCATCAAATTTCCCCTTTAAATAGATACACTGGACCGTCCCTCCAACAGCCTCTTTATATAGATACACTGACCCCTACCCTCCAACATTCCAATCCTTTATAAGATTACACTGACCTTTCCCTCCAAACATTCCCCTTTATATAGATACACTTGAACCTTCCCTCCAACTTCCCTTTCGATAGATAACTGACCTACCCTCCAACATTCCCATTTATATAGATACACTGACCTTCCCTCCAACAGTCCTCTTAAATAGATACACTGGACCTACCCCCAACATCCTTGATATAGATACACTGACCTTCCCCCAACATTACTCTTGAAATAGATACACTGACCTCCCGCAACATTCCCGTTTATAGAGTTACACTGACCTACCTCCAACATTCCCTCTTTAAAGATACACGACCTTCACTCAACATTTCCCTTTATATAGAGACACTGACCTACCCTCCTCCAACATTCCCCTTTATATAGATTACATGGGGGGACATACCTCCGTAACATTCCCCTTTATATAGATACACTGACTCCCTCCAACATTCCACTCCTTAATATACACGGACCTTCCCTCCAAACATTCCCCTTTATATAGATACACTGGACATACCCTCCAACATTCCCTTTAGATAGGGGGAATACACTGACCGTCCCTCCAAACATTCCCCTTTATATAGAGGACCCACTGACTCCTACCCTCCAAACATTCCCCTTAAATAGGTACACTGACCTACCCTCCAAACATTCCCCTTTATATAGCTACACTGACCTACCTCCAACATTCCCCTTATATAGATACACTGACCTCCTCCAAACATTCCCCTTATATAGATACACTGACCCTACCATCCAACATTCCCCTTTATAGATACACTGACCTACCCTCCAACACATTCCCCTTTAAATAGATACCACTGACCTCCCTCCAACCTACCCTTTAGATAGATACATGACCTTACCCTCCAACATTCCCCTTTATATGATACACTGGACTTTCCTCCCACATTCCCCTTTACTTATAATACACTGACCTACCTCCAAACATTCCCCGTTATATGATACACTGATACCGCCAAACATTCCCCTTTATATCGATTACAATGACCTTACCCCCCTTCCAAACATTCCCTTTAATATAGATACCACTGGGACATACCCTCCAACATTCCCTTTATTAGATACACTGACCTCCCCTCCAACATTCCCCTTTAAAAGATACACTGACCTTCCCTCCAACATTCCTTTTTATCTAGATACACTGACCTACCCTCCAACATTCCCCTTTATATGAGATACACGGACCTGTCCTCCAACATTCCTCTTTATTATGAATTACAATGACCTCCTCTAACATTTCCCTTTCCTTTAATTTAAATAATACACTGACCTTCCCTCAAACATTCCACCATTGTATAGATACACTGACCTTCCCTCAAATTCTCTTATTAGCATACACGACCTACCCTCCAACATTCCCCCTGTATTATAGATACCATGACCGACCGCCAACATTCCACTTAAATAGATACACTGACCTTCCCTCCAACATTCCCCTTTAAATACGATACACTGACTACCCTCCAACATCCCCTTTATATAGATTACACTGACCTTCCTCTAACATTCCTTTTTATTATATTACCGGACCTACACTCCAACAGTCTTCTTTATAAGATAAACTGACCTCCCCTAAACACAGTCCCCTGTAAATAGATACAACTGACCTTCCTCCAAAATTCCCATTTTATAGTACACTGACATTCCTCCAACATTCCCTTTTAAATCGATAAACGCGACCTTCCTCTAACATTCCTCTTTATATAGCTACACTGACCTACCCTCCAACATTCCTCTTTTAAATAGATACACACCTTCCCTCTACATTAATTTTATATAGATTACACTGACCTACCCTTCCAAACATTCCCCTTTAAATAAATACCACTGAACCTTCCCTCCAACATTCCCCTTTAAATAGATCTTACTGACCTACCCTCCAAACATTCCCAGTATATAGATCACTGACCTTCCCTCTAACATTCCTCTTTATATAGATACAATGACTACCCGCCAACATTCTCTTTATATAGATACACGGACCCTAACCTCAAACATTCCCCTTTAAATAGATAACCGGACTACCTCAAACATTCCCCTTTTAAATAGAACACTGACCTTCCTCCAACATTCCCCTTTATATAGATACACTGACCTTCCCTCAATTCCCCCTTTAAATAATACACTGACCTTCCCTCTACATTCCTCTTTATATAGATACCAATGACTACCCTCCACATTCCTCTTTAATAGATACACTGACCTCCCCTAACATTCCTCTTTTATTAGATACACTGACCTACCCTCAACATTCCCTTTAATAGATACAATGATCTGCCCTCAAACATTCCTTCTTAAATAGATACACTGACCTTCCCTCCAAACATTCCTTTTATATAGGTACACTGGCCTTCCCCTCCAAATTGCCTTGTAAATAGACACGGACCTTCCTGAACATTCCTCTGTAATAGAACACTGACCTTCCCTCCCAACATTCCCCCTTTAAATAGATACAACTGACCTTCCCTCAAACATTCATCTTTAATATAGATACACTGACGTCCCCCAACATTCCTCTTTAATAGATTTACACTGACCTACCCTCCAACATTCCCCTTTAATTAGATAACTGGACCTTCCCTCCAAACATTTCTTTATATAGGATACAAATGACCTTCAATCTAACATTCCCCTTATATAGATACAATGACCTTTCCCTCCAACATTCCTCTTTATATAGATACACTGACCTTCCTTCCAACATTCCTCGTTATATAAGATTACACTGGACTTCCCTCCAACATTCCTCTTTTATATAGATACACTGACCTTCCTCCAACATTCCCCTTTAAATAGATACACTGAACTACCCTCAACTTCCACTTTATTATAATACACTGACCTTCCCTCCAACATTCTCTGTAAACGAGATACACTGACCTTCCCTCCAACATTTCCTCTTTAAAATAGATACCACTGGACCTTCCTCCAACATTCCTATGTAAAATAGATACCATGACCTTCCATCCAACATTCCCCTTTATATAGATACACTGACCGTCCCTCTAAAATTCCTCTTTAAATAGATTACCACTGACCTTCCCTCAAACAGCCCCTTAACTAGATAACTGACCACCCCCTCCAACATTCATCTTTAAATAGATACACTGACCTCCCTCCACACATTCACCTTATATAGAGACACTGACCTACCCTCTTAACATTCCTCTTTAAATAGATACATGAAATTCACTCCAAACATTCCCATTTAAATAGATACACTGACCCTACCCTCCAACATTCCTCTGGAAATAGATACACTGATCCTACCCTCCAAAATCCTTTTAAATAGATACATGACCTTCCCTCTAAGCAGTCCCCTTTATAGAGCTACACGACCTACCCTCCAAATTACACTTTAATAGGTAAACGGACCGACCCTCCAAATTCCCCTTTATCTAGATACACTGGACCTATACCCTCCAAACATTCCCCTTATTAGATCAACTGAACCTTCCCTCCCAACCGTCCCCTTTATATAGATACACTGACTCCCTCAAACATTCCCTTGATTTCAGATACATGAACCTACCCGCAAACATCCCTGTAAAATAGGTACACTGACCATACCCGCCAACATTCCCCCTTTATATAGATACACTGGACCTACCTCCAACATTCCCTTTATATAGATACATGACCTTCCCTCCAAACATTCCTCTTTTAAATAGAATACACGGACCTACCCTCAAACATTCCCCTTTATATAGATACACTGACTTCCCTCATACTTCCCTCTTAAATAGATAGCAATGACCTCCCCAAACATTCCCCTTTATATAGATACACGACCTACCCTCCAACCATTCTCTTAAAAGATACACTGACCTGCCCTCCATCACATTACCCTTTATATAGATACCCACTGACCTTACCCTCCAACATTCCCCTTTATATAGATACACTGACCTACACCTTTAAAAGTCCTTTAGAGAGTTACACTGACAGTCCTCCAAAATCCTCTTTCTTTAAATAGATACACTGACCTCCCTCCCAAATTCCCCTTTATATAGAACACTGATTACCGTACAACATTCCCCTTTGATAGAGCACAGGACCTTCCTCCAAAATTTCCCCTTTATATAGATACACTGGATCCTACCCTCCCATCCCCTTTAAATAGGTACCATGACCTACCCTCAACATTCCCCTGTATAAGATTACACGACCTACCCTCCAACATTCCCTTTATAAAGATACACTGAACCTCACTCCAACATTCCCCTTTATATATATACACTGACCTACCCTCCAACATTCCCTTTTTTATGATACATGAACCTTACCCGCAAACATTCCCCTGTAAATAGATACACTGACCTTCCCTCCAACATTCCCCTTTAATAGCTACACGGACCTACCCTCTCCAACATTCCCCTTTATATAGATCCACTGACTTCCCTCCAACATTCCCCTTATATAGATACACTGACCTACCCTCCCAACATTACCCTTTATATCGATACACTGACCTTCCATCCAACATCACCCTTTATATAGATACACTGACTACCCTCCAACATTTCCCATTTATATAGATACAATGACCTACCCTCCAACATTCCCTTTATATAGAAGATTACACTGACCTACCCTCCAACATTCCCCTTTAAATAGAACACTGACCTTCCTTCAACATTCCTCTTTATATAGATACACTGACCTAACCGCCAAAACATTCACTTTAATAGATACACTGACCTTCCCTCCAACATTCCTCTTTATGTAGATACACTGACCTTACCCTCCAACATTCCCCTTTATATAGATCACACTGACCTTTCCTCCCAACATTCCCCTTTTATATAGATACACTTGACCCTACCCTCCAACATTCCCCGTTATATAGAGACAAGACCTTCCCTCCAACATTCATCTAAATAGACTACACTGACCTTCCTCCAACATTCCCCTTTATATAGATACAATGACCTAACCTCCAACATTCCCTTTATATGATACACTGACCCTACCCTCCAACATTCCCCTTTATATAGATTACACTGACCACCCTCCACATTCCTCTTGAGATTAGATCACATCTAACCTACCTCAAACATTTCCTCTTAAAAGATACACTGACCTTCCCTCCAACATTCCCGATATAGAGACACTAACCTACCCCCAACATTCCCCTTTATATAGATACACTGATACCTACCAAAAGCCCCTTTATATAGATACACTACCTTCCCTCAACATTCTGCTTTAAATAGATAAACTGAGCCTACCCTCAACATATATCTTTATAAGATACACCTGACCTTCACTCAACAGTCCTCTTTTAAATAGATACACGACCTACTCCAACCATTCCCCTTATATAGAACAGACCTTCCCCCAACACCTCCTTTATATAGCATACATGACCTTCCCTACAAAAATTCCTCTTAATGATGACACTGAACCTACCATCCAACATTAACCCCTTTATATAGATACACTGACCTTCCTCCAACATTCCTCTTTATATAGATAACTGACTCCCTCCAATTCCTACTGTTACTATTAGAACACTGAGACCCCTCCCCAAACATTCCCCTTTATATAGATACACTGACCTTCCTCCAACATTCCTCTTAAATAGAATACACTGACCTTCCCTCCACATTCCCCTTTTAAATAGATACACTGACCTTCCCTCAACATCCTTCTTTAAATAGATACACCGACCTTCCTCCAATCCCCTTAAATAGATACGGCCTACTCATTTTATAGCTCACTGACTTACCTATCCTCTTATACATACATTCCTCTAAATAGAAGTACACTGAACCTTCCCTCCAACATTCCTCTTTATATAGATACACTGACCTACACTTCTAACATTCCCTTTATATAGATACACTGACCTTCCCTCCAAAACATATCCTCTTTATAAGATACACGACCTACCCTCAACCAGTTTCCCTGCTCTATATAGATACATGAACCTTCCCTCACAACATTCCTCCTTATATAGATACACTGACCTACCCTCATTTAGTAATCACTACTTCCTCCACTTTTTATATAGATACACTGACCTACCCTCCAACATTCCCGCTTATAAGATCACTGACCTACCCTCCAACATTCCCCTTTTAAATTAGATTACAGCTGACCTCTCAAACATCCTTAATAACTACCCCCTCACTTCCCTCTTTATATAGAACACAGACTACCCTCCAAACATTCCCTGTATATAGATACACTAGACCTTCCGCTCCAACTTCCCCTATATAGGTATACACTGACCTTCCTCCAAACATTCCCCTTATTAGATTTACACTTGACCTAAACCTCCAACATTCCCCTTTATATAGATACACTGACCTGTCCCTCAAAATTCCTCTTGTAAATAGATACACTGACACACCTCCAACATTCCCATTTATATAGATACACTGACTTCCCTCCAACATTCTCTTTAAATAGATTACACTGACCTTCCCTCCAACATTCCCGTTTATAAGATACTGCCTACCCTCAACATTCCTCTTTAAATAGATACACTGACCCCTTCCTCCAACATTCCCTTTATATAGATAACCACTGACCTACCCTCTCCAAAACATTCCCCTTTAATAGTTTAACACGACCTACCCTCCAACATCTCCCCTTTATATAGATACACCCTGACTCCCTCCAACATTCCTCTTTAAATAGATACAATGACCTTCCCTACCAACATTCCCCTGTATATAGAATTACACGGACATCCCACCTCCAAACATTCCCCTTATATAGATACACTGACCTTCCCCCAACATTCCCCTTGTATATAGAGACACTGACCTACCTCCAACATTCCCCTTTTAAATAGGTACATGACCTACCCCCCCTCCAACATTACCCTTGTATATAGATACCATGACATACCCTCACAACATTCCCTTTATATAGATACACTGACCTCCATCCACATTCCCCTTTGATCTAGTATCACTGACTATCCCTCAACATTCCCCTTATATAGATACACAGACCTACCCTCCAACATTCCCCTTAAATAGATACAGACCTTCCCTCCAACATTCCCCTTTATATAGATACACTGACCTACCCTCCACAACATTCCCTTTAATAGTACACTGACCTTCCTCAACATTCCCCTTTATATAGATACACTGACCTACCCTCCAACATTCCCTTTATATAGATACACTGACCCTACCCTCCAACATTCCCCTTTATATAGATACACTGACCTACCCTCCAACATTCCCCTTTATATAGATACACTGACCTACCCTCCAACATTCCCCTTATATAGATACACTGACCTACCCTCCAAAACATTCCCATTTAAATAGATACACTGACCTTCCTCCAAACATTCCTCTTTATATAGATACACTGACCTACCTCCAACATTCCCCTTTATATAGATACACTGACCTTCCCTCCAACATTCCTCTTTATATAGATACACTGACCTACCTCTAACATTCCCCTTTAAATAGATACACTGACCTTCCCTCCAACATTCCCTTATATAGATACACTGACCTTCCCTCCAACATTCCTCTTTATATAGATACACTGACCTACCCTCCAACATTCCCGTTTATATAAATACACTGACCTACCCTCCAACATTCCCCTTTAAATAGATACAATGACCTTCCCTCCAACATTTCCCCTTTAAATAGATACACTGACCTACCCTCCAACATTCCCCTTTATATAGATACACTGACTTCCCCTAACATTCCTCTGATATAAATACACTGAACATACCCTCCAACATCTTCTTTATATAGATTACACTGACCTACCCTCCAACATTCCCTTTAAATAGATACACTGACCTTCCTCCAAAATTCCCCTTTATATAGATACACTGACCTTCCCTCCAACATTCCCCTTTAAATAGATACACTGACCTTCCCTTAACATTCCTCTTATATAGATACACTGACCTACCCTCCAACATTCCTCTTTAAATAGATACACTGACATTCCCTCTAACATTCCTCTTTATATAGATACACTGACCTACCCTCCAACATTCCCTTTAATAAATACACTGACCTTCCCTCCAACATTCCCCTTTAAATAGATATACTGACCTACCCTCCAAAATTCCCCTTTATATAGATACACTGACCTTCCCTCTAACATTCCTCTTTATATAGATACACTGACCTACCTCCAACATTCCTCCTTTATATAGATACACTGACCTACCCTCAAACATTCCCCTTAAATAGATACACTGACCCCTACCCTCCAACATTCCCCTTAAATAGATACATGACCTTCCTCAAACATCCCCTTATATAGATACACTGAACCTTCCCTCCAACATTCCCCTTTAAATAGATACACTGACCATCCTAACATTCCTCTTTATATAGATACACTGACCTACCCTCCAACATTTCTCTTTTAAATAGAGACACTGACCTTCCTCTAACATGTTCTCTTATATAGATACACTGACCTACCCTCCAAACATTCCCCTTTAAATAGATTACACTGACCTTCCCCAACATTCCTCTTTAAATAGATACACTGACCTTCCCTCCAACATTCCTCTTTATATAGGTACACTGGCCCTTTCCTCCAACATTCCCCTTTAAATAGATACACTGACCTTCCCTCTAACATCCTCTTTAAATAGATACACTGACCTTCCCTCCAACATTCCCCTTTAAATAGATACACTGACCTTCCCTCAAACATTCCTCTTTATATAGATACACTGATCGTCCCTCCAACATTCCTCTTTATATAGATACACTGACCTACCCTCCAACATTCCCCTTATTTTATTAGATACACGACCTTCCCTCCAACATTCCTCTTATATAGATACACTGACCTTCACTCTAACATTCCCCTTTTATAGATACACTGACATTCCTCCAACATCCTTTATATAGATACATGACTTCCCTCCAACATCCTCTTTATAGATTACACTGACCTCCCTCCAACATTCCTCTTAGATAGATACAGACCTTCCCTCCAACATTCCCTTTCTAAATAGATACCAATGACCTACCCTCCAACATTCCCCTTTATATAGAGAAACTGACCGTCCCTCCAACATTCCTTTTAAATAGATACACTGACATTCCCTCCAACATTCCTCTTTAAATAGAACACTGACCTTCCCTCCAAACATTCCTCTTTTAAATAGATCCAATGGACCTTCCCTCCAACATTCCCCTTTATATAGATACACACCTTCCCTCTAACATTCCTCTTTAAATAGATACACTGACCTTCCCTCCAACATGCCCCTTTAAATAGATACACTGACCTACCTCCAACATTCCTCTTTAAATGAGATACACTGACCTTCCCCCAACTTCCCCTTTATATAGGATACATGACCTACCCTCTAACATTCCCTTTAAATAGATACACTGACCTTCACTCCAACATTCCCTCTTAAATAGATACACTGACTACCCTCCAACATTCCTCTTTAAATAGATACACTGACCTACCCTCAACATTCCTCTTTAAATAGATACACGACTTCCCTCTAACATTCCCCGTATATAGATACACTGGACCTACCCTCCAACATTCCCTTTAAAATAGTGACTACATGACTACCCACTTACCCCTTTAAAGATACACTGACCTACCTCCAAAATTACCCTTATATAGATACACTGACCTCCCTCCAACATTCCCCTTTATATAGATACACTGACCTTCCCTCCAACATTCCCCTTTATATAGATACACTGACCTACCCTCCAACATTCCCTTTAAATAGGTACACTGACCTACCCTCCACATTCCCCTTTATATAGAACACTGACCTACCCTCAACATTCCCTTTATAAGATACACTGACCTTCCCTCACAACATTCCTCTTTTAAATAGATACACTGACCTACCCTCCAACATCCCCTTATAAGATACACTGACCTTCCCTCCAAACATTCCTCTTTAAATAGAACACTGACCTTCCCTCCAACATTCCCCTTTATATAGATACACTGACCTACCCCCCAACATTCCTCTTAAATAGATACACTGGACCTTTCCCTCCAACATCCCCTTTATATAGATACACTGACTACCCTCCAACATTCCCCTTATATAGATACACTGACCTACCCTTTAACATTCCCCTTTATATAGAACACTGACCTTCCCTCCAAATCTCTTTAACTAGATACACGACCTTCCCTCAAATTCCCCTTATATAGAACACTGCCTACCTCAAACATAGATACACGACCTCCCTCCAACATTCCCTTTATATAGATACACTGACAACCCCTCCAACATTCCCTTTATAAATAGTACACGACCTACCCTCCAACATTCCCCTTTAATAGATCACGGACCTACCCTCCAACATGATACACCCCTTCTTCAAACATCCTTAATAGATACACTGACCTACCCTCCAACATTCCCTTTAATAGATACACTGACCTACCTCCAAAATCCCCATTTAAATAGATCCATGACTCCCCTCCACCATTCCCCTTTATATAGATACACTGACCTACCCTCCAACATTCCCCTAAATAGATACACTGCCTTCCCTCCAACATTCCCCTTTATATAGATACACTGACTACCTCCAACATTCCCCTTTATATAGATACACTGACCTTCCCTCAAACATTCCCCTTTATATAGATACACACTGACCTACCCTCCAAACATTCCCTTATATTAGATACACTGACCTCACCCTCCAACATTCCCCTTTATATATAGATACACTGACCTACCCTCCAAACATTCCCATTTATAAGATACACGACCTTACCCTCAACATTCCCCTTTATATAGATACAGTGACCTAACCCTCCAACATTCCCTTAAAAGATACATGACCTTCCCTCCAACATTCCTCTGTATAGAGATACACCTGACCTACCCTCCAACATTCCCCCTTTATATAGATACACTGACCTTTCCTCCAACATTCCCTTTATATAGATACACTGACCCTACCTCAACATTCCCCTTTATATAGATACACGGACCTTCCCTCCAACATTCCTCTTTAAATAGATACACTGACCTTCCTCCAACATTCCCCTTATATAGAGAATAAACATGACACCTACCCTCCAATATTCCCCTTTATATAGATACACTGACCTACCCTCCAACATCCCCTTTATATAGATACACTGACCTACCCTCCAACATTCCTCTTATATAGATACACCCCTACCCTAACCTCCAACATTCCTCTTTAAATAGATAAACTGGACCTTCCCTCCAACAGTCCTCTTTATATAGATGTACACAACCTACCCCAACATTCCCCTTATATAGATACACTGACCTACCAAACATTCCCCTTTAGATAGATACACTGACCTTCCCTCCAACATTCTCTTTAAATAGGAACACTGACTACCCTCCAAACATATCTCTTTATATAGATACACTGACCTCCCTCCAACATTCCTCTTTAAATAGATACACTGACCTACCCCCAACATTCCCCTTATATAGATTACACGACCTACCCTCCAACATTCCCCTTATATAGATACACTGACCTACCCTCCAACATTCCCATTTATATAGATACACTGACCTTCCCTCCAACATTTCCCCTTTATATAGATACACTGACCTACCCTCCAACATTCCCCTTTAAATAGATACACTGACCTTCCCTCCAACATTCTCTTTATATAGATACACTGACCTACCCTCCAACATTCCCCTTTAAATAGATCATGGACCTTCCCTCCAACATCCTCTTATATAGATACACTGACCTACCCTCCAACATTCCCCTTTATATAGATACACTGACCTTCCCTCCAACATTCCCCTTTATATAGATACATGACTCTACCTCCAACATTCCCCTTTATATAGATACACTGACCTTCCCTCCAACATTCCTCTTTAAATAGATACACTGACCTTCCCTCCAACATTCCCCTTTATATAGATACACTGACCTACCCTCCAACATTCCCCTTTATATAGATACACTGACCTTACCCTCCCACATTCCCCTTTATATAGATACACGACCTACCCTCAACATTCCTCTTTATTATGATACACTAACCTACCTCAACATCCTTTTAATAGATACACTGACCTTCCCTCCAACATTCCTCTTTATATAGATACACTAACCTACCCTCCAACATTCCCTTTTATAGATACACTGACCTACAACATTCCCCTTATATAGATACACTGACCTTCCCTCCAACATTCCTCTTAAATAGATACACTGACCTACCCTCCAACATATCTCTTTTATAGATACACTGACCTTCCCTCCAACATTCCTCTTTAAATAGATACACTGACCTACCCTCCAACATGCCCTTTATATAGATACACTGACCTTCCTCCAACATTCCTCTTTATATAGATACACTGACCTTCCCTCCAACATTCCTCTTTAAATAGATACACTGACCTACCCTCCAACATTTCCCCTTATATAGTACACTGACCTTCCCCCAACATTCCCTTATTATAAGATACACTGACCTTCCCTCGCCAACATTCCTCTTTATATAGATACACTGACCTACCCTCCAACATTCCCCTTTATATAGATACACTGACCTTCCTCCAACATTCCTCTTTAAATAGATACACTGACCTTCCCTCCAACATTCCCCTTTAAATAGTACACTGCCTCCTCCAACATCCTCTTGAAAAGATTACACGACCTTCCCCCAACATCCCCCTTTAAATAGATACACTGACCTTCCCTCCAACATTCCTCTTTAAATAGATACACTGACCTTCCCTCCAACATTCCCTTATATCGATACACTGACCTTCCCTCCAACATTCCCCTTTATATAGATACACTGACCCTTCCCTCCAACATTCCTCTTTATATAGATACACTGACCTACCCTCCAACATTCCTCTTTATATAGATACACATGACTCCCTCCAACATTCCTCTTTATATAGATACACTGACCTACCCTTCAACATTCCTCTTTAAGTAGATACACTGACCTTCCCTCCAACATTCCTCTTATAAGATACAAATGACTCCTCCAACATTCCCTTTAAATAGATACACTGACCTTCCCTCCAACATTCCTCTTTATATAGATACATGACCTCCTCCAACATTCCTTTCTTTAAATAGATACACTGACCTTCCCTCCAACATCCCCTTTATATAGATTACACTGACCCTCCTCCAACATCTCTCTTTAATAGATACACTGACCTACCCTCCAAACATTCCTCTTTAAATAGATGCACTGACCTACCCCCTCCAACATTCATTTATTAGATACTGACCTTCCCTCCAACATTCCTCTTATATAGATACACTGACCTACCACTCCAAATTCCCCTTTAAATAGATACACTGACCTTCCCTCCAAACATTCCTCTTTAAATAGATGCACTGGACCTACCCTCCAACATTCCTCTTTATAAGATAACATCTGACCTTCCTCCCAACATTCCTCTTTAATAGATACACTGACCTACCCTCCAACATTCCTCTTTATATAGATACATTGACCTTCCCTCCAACATTCCTCTTTATATAGATACACTGACCTACCCTCCAACATTCCCCTTTAAATAGATACACTGACCTTCCTCCAACATTCCCCTTTAAATAGATACACTGACCTACCCTCCAACATTCCTCTTTAAATAGATACACTTGACCTACCCTCCAACATTCCCCTTTAAATAGATACACTGACCTTCCCTCCAACATTCCTCTTTAAATAGATACACTGATACCCTCCAAATTCCCCTTTAAATAGGTACACTGGCCTTCCCTCCAATATGCCCTTTTAAATAGAAGATATATAAAACTATAATATAGGCAGCCAGTATACACCAGTTGGCCATAGAGGGATGTTAGCCTATGTATAAGTAACCAGTATTATACCAAGTTATTGGTAATTAGAGGGTGGACTAACCTATAATATAGGTAATCGATTTAGTATTACAACCAGGTGATTTTACATTAGGGGGTGGAAGGAAAAACCTATAGTATAGGTTTAATATTATAGGTAGCCTATAGTATTACAATGTGGTTTACATTAGGGGATGGATAACCTATAGTATAGGATAATATAGGAACCTATAGTATTACACCAGTTGGTTTACATTGGGGAAGGAATAACCATAATATTGGTATAATATAGGTAACCTATAGTGTTACACCAGTTGGTTTTACATTAGGGGATGGATAACTATAGTATAGGTAACCATAGTATTACGTCAGTTGGTGTTAACATTAGGGGGATGGTAAACCTATAGTTTAGGTATAATAAGGTAACTATAGTATTAAACCAGTTGTGGTGACATTAGGGAGATGGGTAACCTATAGTATAGGATAATATAGGTAACCTATAGTGTTTACACCAGTTGATTTAGATTAGGGGATGGGTAACCTATAGTATTATGTCAGTCGGTTTACATTAGGGGGATGGGTAACCTATAGTATAGGATAATATAAGTAACCTATAGTATTACACCAGTTAATTTACATTAGGGGATGGGTTAACCATAGTATAGGTATAATATAAGTAATCTATAGTATTACACCAGTTGATTTACATAGGGGATGGGTAACCTATAGTATAGGTATATATATAAGTAACCTATAGTATACACCAGTGTAATTTACATTAGGGGATGGTAACCTATAGTATAGGTATAAATAAGTAACCTATAGATTTACACCAGTTGATTACATTAGGGGATGGGAACCTATAGTATAGGGTATAATATAAGTAACCTATAGTGTTACACCAGTTGATTTACATTAGGGGATGGGTAACCTATAGTATAGGTATAATATAAGTAACCTATAGTGTTACACCAGTTGATTTACATTAGGGGATGGGTAACCTATAGTATTATGTCAGTTGGTTTACATTAGGGGGATGGGTAACCTATAGTATAGGTATAATAAAGGTAACCTATAGTATTACACCAGTTGGTTGACATTAGGGGATGGGTAACCTATAGTATAGGTATAATATAAGTAACTATAGTATTACACCAGTTGATTTACATTAGGGGTGGGGATAACTATAGTATTATGTTCAGTTGGTTTTACATTAGGGGATGGGTAACCTATAGTAAGGTGATAATATAAGTAACCTATAGTATTACACCAGTTGATACATTAGGGGAGGGTAACCTACTAGTATAGGTATAATATAAGTAACACTATCGTATTACACCAGTTGATTTACATTAGGGATGGGAAACTATAGTATAGGTATTTATATAGGTAAATGCTATAGTATTACACCGTGTTTACATTAGGGGATGGGTAACCTGATAGTATAGGTATAAATAAGTAACCTATAGTATTACACCAGTGATTTACATTAGGGGATGGGTAACCTATAGTATAGGTATATTAAGTAACCTATAGTGTTACACCCAGTTGGTTTACATTAGGGGATGGGTAACCGATAGTATAGGTATAATATAAGTAACCTATAGGATTAGTTGATTGTTACATTAGGGGGATTAATACATATACTGTAGTTCTGGTTGGTACGGGGATACTATATAATATTGAGAATTACTGGTATTAATACATATACTGTAGTTCTGGTTGGTACAGGGATACTATATAATATTGAGAATTA
Source organism: Hymenochirus boettgeri (assembly GCA_019447015.1). Classification (NCBI taxonomy): domain Eukaryota; kingdom Metazoa; phylum Chordata; class Amphibia; order Anura; family Pipidae; genus Hymenochirus; species Hymenochirus boettgeri. The sequence goes on along the minus strand of JAACNH010001479.1, from coordinate 849 downwards.
CTGGTATTAATAAATATACTGTAGTTCTGGGTGGTACGGGGATACTATATAATATTGAGAATTACTAGTATTAATACATATACTGTAGTTCTGGGTGGTACGGGGATACTATATAATATTGAGAATTACTGGTATTTATACATACAGGGTTATTCAACACGGTCATAACAACCAAATTGCTATAAAGCAAATGTTATAAAGGTGCAAAGGTTTGTCTGTGCTGTTTATCTGCTCCATCCAATCAGATCTTAAAGGGAATGCCCACCCCTATGAAAAAAAAAGAGTATGTTAAGCAGGACCCCCTTAACCTAGAGTTCGTTTTGGTTACAGTGTTTAATTCTGCTCCCATCTTGAGAAATCACACTTACAAGTCCGCGATCCACCGCCGCTTCTGGTCTCTCCACTGCTGCTGCTGTGTTCTTTTTGTGTTCCCCAGTAGCTGCAGTGGAGGCTTGTCCGGGAATGGAAATTCCCTTTAACTATTCACATTAACCTGTTAAGAATCTAAAATATATTTCCCTTTTGATTATTTACCATCTGTGTCATAAATCACTACAATATGAAGCCAATTGGCATGGTAAAGGGAAAGCTGTATCAATTCTAAAGGATGAATGGCAGCTGGAAGCTACGTAGGTTTGCCAATAAACAAAAACAAAATGGCCAATCTGACCAACATTGTAGTTTTGACCGGCGGCTATAAGGACCCTAATGCCAGTGCTCAAAATAACCTACGCAAAAATTAAAGAAGCTCCTCCCCTTCTCACTGGAGCCTCTGATTCAATGGTAAGTGCAACCCAATACCCTCCAACATGCCCCTTTAAATAGATACACTGACCTACCCTCCAACAT
>JAACNH010001478.1:0-73962 GCA_019447015.1 Hymenochirus boettgeri | reverse complement strand
TAACTACGGCACACTAGTCGCACAGGGAACTGATGATATACTAACTCCACAGGGAACGGAGGAGAGGACGCACAGGACGGATGATAGGAAGCACGGAACTGAGGAGAGGACCAACAGGGCAACTGATTTATTACTCACATGTACTTATTATATTTACTCACAGTAACGATTATTACTCACATGTAATGTTTACGCATGTATATTAGAACTCACATGTAACTGATTATATTACTCACATGGTAACTGATTTATATACTCACATGTACTGATTATATTACTCACATGTAAGATTATATTACTGACATTAACCTGGATTAATATTACTCACATGTAACTGAGGTATATCACAGTAAATAATTCTATACATGTAACGTGAATATTACTCACAGAAGTGATTTATATTATTACATGTAACTGATTATAGTACTCACTGTAATTACTTCGATATTATAACTCACATGTAAATGATTATATTACTCTACATGTACGAACGATTTTATCACTTAACTGATATTATCACATGTACTGATTATATTACTCACATGTCAACTGATTATATATGACTATTATCCACATGTAACCGATTATATTACTAATTAACGATTAGTATAATTCAATGATTATATTGACTACTTATATATATGTAACTGATTCTTTACTCCTACATGTAAACTGATTATATTACTACAGGAGATATTCCAAGTAATGATTATATTACTGACATGTAACTGATTATATACTCACTACAACTTCTGTAACTGGATCTTTCCGAACTGATTATATTACTCACATGTAACGATTAATACTCAATGTAACGATAAGTACACATGATGTATATTACTCAATGTAACTGATTATATTTACTTACATGTAACTGTTATATTACTCACATGTAATATTATATTACTTCATGTAAACTGATGTATAGTACTCACATGTAACTGATTAATTACTCACTTAATGTTATATACTTAGAATGATAATTACTCACATGTAACCGATTATATTACTTAATGTAACTGGATATATACCAAACATGTAACTGATATATTACTACATGTAACTGATTTATTACTCAATTAATATTAAGCCACTGTAACTTATATTACTCACATGTAACTGATTACTACTTACTGTACATGATTAAACTGCAATGTATGTATATCTCACATGTGGAACTGATTATATCTACTCTATCGATAACACATGTAAACTGTATATATAACTCATTAAACTTTATTTCTCACTGTACTGTATATTACTTCAATGTAACTGATTCATTACTCAACATGTAACTGATTATATTCCCACTGTAACATGTACCATACATTATATATTAATACTGTACTCATATGTAACTATATTATTACTTACATGTACTCGATTAGTATTACTCACATGTAACTGGATTTTAATAACTGATTCTTACCCATGTAACTGATTATATTATCACATGTATGTATAACTCCAGTAATGTATATTACTCATATGTAACTGTATATCTTTACTCCAACATGTAACTGATTATTTATCCATGTAACTGATTATATTTACTCACGAACTGATTATATTACTCACATTAACTGATTATATTATTACCATATTATTGTAACGATCAACCATAAAGGAAGACGGAAAGCACTCCAGGGACTTAAGTGAATGCAATATTTATTGCACGTTATCGACGCGTTTGGCCCCGGTCAGGCCGTTCTCAAGATAACAATGCAAAAGTGATCAAGGATTAATAACAAACACAAACCCCATGTTCCTCCTACTAAGACCTCCCCACGCCCTCCATCACGTTACGTGTTCCCTTGGATAGGTCGTTAGCTGGGTGTGTAGTATGACGCTCTTACTAAGCGCCCTCCCACTTGCATCATCCAAGAACGCTTCTTCCATGCTGGTCATTGCGTGAGGCTATCGGTATACCCATGTAACGTTGCCTCCTGAGATCCTTGGGGATAAGGGCCTCGGTAATGTAATATGGAGTGCACACCTCTAATTTCTTTATTACCCATAAAGTGCAAATACACTTGTGGAAAAAGTTCCCATAGACATTCTCTGTGGAAGTAAATAAGTAAACAGATATATAATACTATACAAAAAAGTGCTCATAGGATCATTAATAGACTGGTGGACACTAAAACGGTTAAAAACATTATGTACAAGTAAAAATAGCGTTACTGTAAGATGCTGAATCAAAAACTGCTAAAAGAGGTTAAAGCTGAGTTGTGGGGATGTCTCATGAACAATAACAGCATGCCAGCGATAGTATCTCAGAAAACACCCTGGGGGACATTGTGTCCAATTGTGCAGAGCCACCCCGCCTGCACTGTGGTTAGTGGGCTCGATCCCGGTCAACGTCTTCGCTTTAGGACCTGGTCTATATGGCCCAATTTAAAATTGGCGCCATTGGTGTTGGGGCCCCTTATAATGTGGGCCCCGACTGTATGCCACAAATTTGGGCGAGGGATCTTCCCCTAGAGGTCTTAGTGGGGGCCTGGGCTAGTCTACTTGCCCTCACTGTGGTTGTGCCATTCTCTCCCTTACTGTGGTAGTCGTTTTTACCCAATGAGTATAATCCACAGGGACAGTAATAATAAACTGTATTTTACTAGACATGATAATCTGTGTCTGATTTTCAGACGTTTAACCACTATGTGGTGGTGGGAAGTCTGGCCCTCATGATATTACCGAAAGGTTAAGACATTCTGTACAACTAAAAGACACCTTTTTTATCTAGACAGGAGCCAACTGTCCGTTCCTATTGGGACCTACACTTAACAGTATTTTTCACTAATAGTTCTCAGTTTTTTCCTACTGCGATAAGCCAATAAGTGGTTGGGTATTTTTGAAAAGGTTAAAGTATCATCACTGTGTAGTACATGCCAATTACGTTTCCACCAACGTCTTTAATCTCTTCATTGAGTGTTGTAAAGTCCAGTGTAATTGATTGTCTGGGTCTTTTCTTGATATTTGTTCTGGGAAGTGAGGTCATGTATGTGACGATTGATCTGCGCTTTATTGCATTCTTGGAGTAATTATATCATCATTATACCCCCGTTGCTTGAATTTGTTACTCATGTTAACACTGTGTCTCACTTACATTATCATCTGTGGTATCCGTACACTCGAGAAATTGTGTGTAAAACAGTCATTCCCCTTTTTTGCGGTTGGATGATGGCGTCCGTGGGTTGCCGGTAGACGTGTTCGGTCCTGGGCTAGAAACAGCTGGTCTGAAATCCTCTGGGGTGTCCGGTTTATACGAAGGCGAGAAAGTCTACAGTATCCACCACACCAATTAACCTGGTGAATTTAATGGGTTAATCCAGTAGGTAAGATATTCCATGAGAAACTCGCATTGTTCGTTGGAACCTGGCCTATATAACACAACACATCATCTATGGACTGTTGTACATTATAAGGTTCGGTTGAACCTGGGGTAAATTGAGTTCCTCAATGCCTCCATATAGAAGGTTCGCAAGGACGGGCCACATTTGTAACCCATGGCCCGTCATAGATCTGTTGGTAGATTTCCCCTTATCAAATCTGAAATAATTCTTCCCAAGGACCATATTCAAAAGGGTCCATGAGGAAATCCAGGTGGTATTGGTTACTATTATGTATGGTAAGATAATGTCTATTTACCAAGTTATATTTTTTGGTCTTTTTTATGCCATTTCTAAGTCACTAATATGATATGAACAATAAGTCAAAGTTATTGGATCTATTAAAAATAATTTAAAAAAAAATTGTGTGAGCCCATTAAGTTGAACCTGTTTCTTGGACATTCACAATAGTCCAGGTTCTGTGGGGAAATTACTTACCACCCTGGCCTAGGATAGAACCATATGAAGTCACCTTGTCAGTTTTCTCACCTCTTCCATTTTGGAGGAGAGAAAATGAAGGAATATAAGGTGAGAGTTAGGTAACAATATATATCAGAATGAATTCAACTTCTAATATCCTTGTAACAGGGTGGGAACCAGGTATGATTTGGACCAAATTTCCTACTGGAATTCTAGTCATATCATTTTGGAACCATTATCACTTGCAGATCCTGGGAACTTCTGAGTTCACTTTCCAGGATTATATATTTTTGATTGTATCTACTGCCGATAGTATCAATCTATTTTGAGGTTTATCTACTTTGGAGGTTATCACTTTCGCTGGCTATCGCACTTTCGAGGGTTTTAATCTCATTTTTAGATAACAATCTACTTTTGAGGGCGCTTCTTGCAAATACGAAATATTTGAGGTTACCGAATCTACCTTAGGCAGGTTACCCCTACTTTTGCGGGTTACTACTTGTCAATGGGTATCTACTTTCATGGTTTTATTACTTTTGGAGTGTTATCATTTTGAGTGATCCCACTTTTGAGGGTTAGAAAACCAAATTTGATACAGTCCCCCCTAGGGGCGACTAACTGTATTCAAGGTATTTTGGTCCTGGGGTGGTCAATTTGTACATGGATAGAAACGGTTAATGAATAGGAGGCGAGAGAGTAGTTGTAACATCGCGGGCTTCTATCATTATGGACTTAAGTGCTAGTGGGTGCCACACGGGTTCTGTGTTGGGCGCTTCTATTTAATCTATTTATAATGATTTGGAAGTGGGTATGTGTCAGCAAGTATTCTGTGTTTGCTGACACAAAAAAACTTTGTCGACCATTTAAAACTTCAGAGGTGTGCAACGTACAGGTGGATAATTAGATAGATTGCTCACATGGGCTCTACGTGGCAGATTAGATTAATGCTGAGAAACGTAAGTTTGATGCGATTTTGACTTAAAAAACCTTGTGACTACTAATACTATAAATGGCTCTGGTTAGTGAACCCTGTTTGGAAAGGGATCTGGAGTTTTGGGGGTGGATCAAACTTAACGGTAGCAAGCAGTGCCAGGCGGCAACAGCAGGCCACATGGTTTGTCTTGTATAAAGAGAGGTATGGATTCAAGGAAAGAAAATTGTAATTTTTTTATGGAACTGAACACGTTGGTTCGAACATCTCTACTTGTATTAGTGAGTAGAAGCAATTTTACTTAAAAACATTGAATTATAGACAAACAACCTGCAATTGTTACAGAAAAGAAAAAAGATACCTCCACAAGTGAAATCATTGTGTTACCCGAATGAGGAAAAAGAAATAGGTCAAAAATAAACTCACTATAAATTTTAATTGGCCCATAGCCGTTAAGATTAGGTATAAACAGAAACAGAAGGGTGCCCCGCGGATGTTACTGACCTGTAAGAAGCATCACCATACCAATTTAAGAAAAGGAGAGCCTCCCTCGACTATTGTCGTGGGTCAGAATTGAATGGAAGTTCTGCTAGGGACCATACAGGGTTGGTTTTCATGGGTGAGCTTACTATCGAGGCACGGGCCCGTTAAGGGCGCGGGGCAAGCTTTGAAACCTCATAACTGTTCTAATGTATATTAAGATACTAACATCATGGTTATGTGGTTTCCCATCTAATTCAACGGATAACATTTGCTTCGTGTGCCTAATTTCTGCATTGGATTTTTTTCCTTAAAGAACTTATTCATTCGCCAAACCATACAATGTGTTATTTCAAAAATATCTATAAGCTTTTGTGTGAATTGAACCTTAATAAATTTGTAGCTTGTTATCACCGTTGTTATCTATCTATACTCCTTGATATTCACAAACGAAGATATTTTTTTGAATCCATATTTTTTTAATCTATCTCAGGCATGTGATAATGTTGTTTTTGTACAGTCTATGAGACGCGATCATTGTACCAATATCCCCCCCTCGTAGTTATGTCCATAATGGATTGTAAATAGACTATCTCTACATAACATTTTTCTAAGGATTGGGTTTCAATAGTCGACCTACCACCAAATCGACCTCTTTACACCCTCCTTTGCGAATGGGCCCACTTTTATGGAGTTAACTACAGTATACGTGTTAGGTGTAATGTAATTTTAATCTTAAGAATAACACACCTTTTGCACTTTTATTTTATTTCTTATTAATTCAGAGTGTGTGCAATTCTATATTTTTACTTTAGTTTTAAATAGAATTTGTTTTTAATTCTTAATAAAAATATTCTGCTAAATTACACCAGACACACATATCAACACGTCGAATGTATTTATCTCAAGTTGGTGCTAACCTAGTATCTGTTTTCTACTGAAAGTCCACACTATTAACCATCATGCTCTCAGGGTAAATGGGTCAAACAAGACTATACAAACCTTGATAATAAGTGATTCAACCTTGGAGAAGTTTATAAAATGTCCATTAACGATCTCTATTTAGTGAATAATATCTATATATTCATTTTTCTCAGTTAGTGTCGCAGTCACTTCTAATTATACCAAACATTGATAATTTATGTATAATAGATTCGGTTATACTCTCTACATTGTATTTCTTTTCCAAAGAATTTTTATAGTTGATTTTATTTGACGTTTTACCATCACCATCTTTGTATTCGATCATTATCTATTGAAAACATATTTTGTGTACATTTTAGTTATTGTGTTCCATTAAAAAAAAAGTCCATTAAGAGATCCTTATTGTAATGAACATCCCCAACTCATACCAGTGATTCTTTCGGTTTACCTATTAACCTTTCGAGATGGATCGAACATTTTTATAATTTTTTATATATTTCTTTTTTTTTTTCTTTCTTTTTAGGAATAAACAAAGAGAACAACCACAAGAGTCCATGAGATTTTCCTTTTAGGTTTCAGAATCTGCACATTTAGAATCCCATTGTTTTTTTTACTGATATTTATCTTTACATTCCTGACAGTCTGTGAGAATGTCCTCATCATAGTGTTTGGTCCACCAACCAGAAAGCTCCAATCCCCATGTACTTCTTCCACCAGCAGTTTGTCCATATCAGATCTCCTGCATTCTACAAAATATTGTGCCTATTCTTCTACCTACAGACTAGTATGGATAATGGAACCACAATCTCTCTTGCTGGTTGATATGTTTCAGTTTTTTCTATTTTTGGTGGTTCATACAATGTGCATGTATTAAGCTAGCAGTAATGTCCTTTGATAGATATCTGGCCATCTGCAACCCCTGCGCTATACTACAATAAATAACCACAAAGTTTTGTGTTATATTACTCTCTTTTCATGGTTACTTTTGGCCAATGTCCTACGCTTTAGTCTGTTAGCATATTTCTACACTACTATTCAGTAACAAAATATACACTTAATCATTCGTTCTTCTGCATTTCTTCTCACTTCTGGAACTCTCGGTTTTCAGATACTATATTTTTATTTATTTTATTCACAACAGTCCTTTCCATCCTCTCGTAGTTCTTCCCCTTATCTTGTCATTTTATCTTCTGTCTACACTAGTGCGCTCCAGTCCTTAAGACTTGTATCCCTCGCCGGCGACAGAAAGACCTTCTCTCCACTTGTCTGCTCCCACTTGCGTGGGTCTCCCATATTGTTATGGGACCTAACTGGTATTTATGGGTTCCTAAAGTAGTCAATCACAGGATTAAACAATTTTTATCTCTTCTGTACAACTGTAGTATTCCTTTACTCACCCAATAATTTTATAAGTTTAAAAGTCCGAAGAGCGGGAAAAAAGAATCTTTTAAAATGTTTTTAAACAGAGCACTACTCTTATTTTGGTATTAATTCTACATTATTGTACATTATAAAACATAAGGGATTAGCCCCCTTCCGATTATAGATTGGTTCACATTCTTTATCAGAATCAGATAGATTTCAACTTGTTCACTTTAAATAACAAATTAATGTTTATGATGAGAAAAATACATTTTACATTCCCTAGGACACAATATCAAAGAATATATATTTGTGAAGTTTCTCATTCATCCATACAGTTGGGATGTTAAAGCCAATTAGATGTTCATTCTAGATAATTCTTCTTGGCTTTAAAGGAGAATGAAAGTCGAATGTTAAATTAAGGGTATTCTTCTTGCAATGATGACCAACTGCTATATCTGTACCATTAAATTTTAACATTTGCCTAAAAATGTGTTATTGTGGGGACTGTTCCTTATCTTCTTTCCAAGCTCTTCTGCTTCAGGTTGCATCTCCCTGAGCCAAATCCAGGAACAGAGCCTTGTGGCACCCCTACTAAGAGGAAATGGCTAAAGATGTGATTACTATTAGACAGCAAGCAGGTTTGGTTAAAAAGATACAGTAAGAGCTAGGAGGCAATTTATTCTGGATGCCCAAGAAGACAAATATTAAATAGAGCTGGGCATGATCAACCGGTCTGTACAAATCGGTTCTAACACAAAATGTTTGTGATGAGAAAGGATTTTAAAGTGAATTTCACTAACTTAGGAGTAAAGCAAAGGGCAGGTTCACCTGGAGTATCTATTACCTTTGTTTTAGGAAAGCCGATGGGAATTGTACTTTACTGTATTTGTAAGAATTTAACTTACAATGTCTAATTATGCAGTATATTTTATTATTATTATTATTATGGGTTTTATAGCGCCAACATCTTCCGTGACGCTTCAAAGTTACATAGTCTAGTACCATACATAGGTATACATGTTTATACAAAATCATACATATTAACATACACAGGTAATCATAGTGTACAACAGGTGAGGATTTTCTTAACAGCAGTACCTGATACCATAGGAAGGTGGACCCTGCCCAAAGCGCTTACAGTCTAGAGGAAATAGTGGACATAAGGGGACATCATCCTAGGCTGTAATAGTTTTGGCCGTCGAATGTGAAGAGGTGGTTAGGATCAGGTTGGGTCAGTGATGGGTCATGTCTAAGCCAGTTATCATGGGGCCTGAAAGAGGTGTAGTTTTATAAGGTGTACTTTGGGAAGGTGTTAAGGGACTGGTGAGTGTCGGACAGACAGAGGAAAGTTTCCCCAGAGGGGCAAGCACGGATAACGTCCTGAATGCGGGCATGGGAAGAGGTGGACCAGGTAGATGAGAGTGAGGGTATCTTTTTGCGGATCGGAGGTTGCGCATGGGACCAGTATCGTTGGATCAACTCTGAATCATATTGAGGGCTGTGTTGGATAGTGCGTTATCGATAGGGTGAATATTGAGGGGCCTGGTGTTGGATAGTTGCTTTATAGATACAGGGTGAGATATATGGAGATCCGTGTTTGGATAGTGCTTTATATATAGGGTGAGAAATTGAAGCACAGTTGTTGGATATGTCTTTATAGGTATAGGGTGAGATTTTGATGGGCTGTGTTGGATAGTGCTTTTATAGATAGGGTGAGATATATGGCGGGCTGTGTTGGATAGTGCTTTATAGGATAGGGTGAATATATGGTAGGCTGTTTGGATAGTGCTGTTATAGGATAGGGGGGGGGTGAGATATACTGGAGGGGCTGGTTTGGATAGTGCTGTATAGGATAGGGTGAGATATATGGAGGGCTTGTTGGATAGTGCTTTATAGTAGGGTGGATATATGGAGGGCTGTTTTGATAGTGGTCTTTATAGGATAGGGTGAGAGATTATGGGAGAGCTGTGTTGGATAGTGCTTTATATATAAGGGTGAGATATATGGGAGGGTCTTGTGTTTGGATAGTGTTTTAATATAGGATGGGTACAGGTATATGGCGGCTGTGTTGGATAGTGCTTTATTAGGAAGGGTGAGATATGAGGTATTGTGTTGGCATAGTGCTTTATAGGATAGGGTAAGGTATATGGAGGGCTGTTGGATCTGCTTATCGGATAGAGTGATTGGGCTGTTTGATAGTGCTATAGGAAGGGTGAGATATATGGAGGGGCTGTGTTGGAATAGTGCTTTAGTAGGATAAGGGATGATATTGGGAGGGCTGTGTTTGGACTAGTCTTTATAGATAGGGTAGATATTGGAGGTGGCTGTGTTGTTGATATGCTTTATAGATAGTGGTGAAGATATATGGAGGGGCCGTGTTGGTTGTGGATCTTTATAGAGATGAGGTGAGGTATAATAGGTAGGCTGTGTTGGATAGTGCTTTTATAGGGATAGGGTGAGATATAATGGAGGGGCTGTGTTTGATAGTGCTTTATAGATAGGGTGTGAGATATATGGAGGGCTGTGTTTGGTATTACTTTATGGATAGGTGTAAGATATATGGAGGGGCTGTGTTGGATAGTGCTTTATGATAGGGGTGAGATAATCTGTGAGGGGCTGTGTGGTTGCTTTAGGTAAGGTGAAGATGAGCTTTATGTAGCTTATAGGATAGGGTGAGATTAGAGGGCTGTGTTGGATAGTGCCTTATAGGATAGGGTGAGATATATGACGGCTGTGTTGGATAGTGCTTTTATGAGGATAGGGTGAGAATATGGAGAGCTGTGTTGGTATATGCCTTTATAGGATGGTGAAAGGGGCTGTTTATAGTCATAGATAGGTGAGAGGGTGTGTGTTGGAGTGCTTTATAGGATCAAGGGGGTGAGATATATGGATGGGCTTGTGTTGGATAGTGCTTTATGATTATGGGTAGATATATGGAGGCTGTGTTGGATATGCTCTTATAGGATAGGGTAAAGATATATGGAGGAGCTGTGTGGACTGTGTTTAGGATAGGTTTATGAGGCGTTTATAGGTTTAATAGATGGTTGGATATATGGAAGGGGATTTGTTGGATAGGGCTTTAGGATAGGGTAAGATAATATGGAGGGCTTGTGTTGGATAGTACTTTATAGAGTAGGGTAAGATATTGGAGGGCGTTGTGTTGGAATAGTGCTTTTTTAGGATAGCGTAGATATATGTGAGGGGCTTGTGTGGATAGTGCTTTAATAGGATGGGTAGAATATGGAGGCGTGTTGGAATAGTTGCTTTATAGGATAGGGTGAGAATATAATGGACGGCTGTGTTGGATATGCTTTATCTGGATCGGGTGAGATATATGGAGGGGTCTGTTTTGTTATGCTGTATAGGATAGGGTGAGATATAATGGAGTGCTGGTGTTGGATAGTTGCTTTTATAGGATAGGGTGTAGATATAGGAGGGCTGTGTTGAATAGTGCTTTATAGGATAGGGTAGAGCATATGGAGAGCTGTGTTGGATAGTCTTTAATATATAGGTGAGATATATGGAGGGTGTGGTTGATGTGTTTATATTAGATAGGGTATGAGGTATCTGTGAGGGCTGTGTTGGATTGGTTTCTTTAGGATAGGGTAAGATATCTGGAGGGTTGTGTTGGATAGTGCCTTTATAGGAATTGGGGTAAGGTAATGTGAGGGCTGTGTTGGATAGTGCTTTAATATAGGATAGGGTGAGATATATTGAGGGTCTTGTTGGATAGTGCTTTATAGTATAGGTGAGATATATGGAGGGCTGTGTTGATAGTGCTTTATAGATGATGGGTGAAGATAGGATGGGCTGTGTGTTTGGATGTACTCTTATAGGATAGGGTCAATATATGGAGGGGCTGTGTTTGATAGTGCTTTAATAAGGATCGGGGGGTGGATATATGTGAGGGGCTGTGTTGGATAGTGCTTTATAGGATAGGGTAGATATATGGAAGTGCTGTGTTGGATAGCTTTATGGATAGGGTGAATATAATGAGAGGCTTTGGTTGGATAGGCTTTATTAGGATAGGGTGAGCATATATGGAGGGCTTGTTTGATGTTACTATTATTGGTATAGGGTCAATATATGGAGGGGTCTGGTGTGGATAGTGCTTTATAGGATAGGGTGAGATATTATGGAGGGCTGTGTTGGATAGTGCTTTATACTACGGAAGTTTGAGATATAGAAGGGCGTGTTGATAGTGCCTTTATATATAAGGGTGACTATTGGAGGGCTGGTTGGATAGTGCTTTATTGGATAGGGTGAGATATATGGGGGCTTGTGTTTGGATCAGTGCTTTATAGTACTAAGGTGAGATTAGGAGGGCTGTGTTTGATAGTTGCTTTCTAGGATAGGTGTAGATATATGGAGGGCTGTGGTGGATAGTGCTTTATAGGATAGTGGTGAGATATGATGGAGGGTGTGTTTGGATAGTGTCCTTTATAGGATAGGTAGAGATACTATGGAGGGGCTGTGTTGGATAGTTGCTTTATAGGATAGGTGTAGATATTGTGAGGGGCTGTGTTTGGACTAGTTGCTTTATAGGATAGGGTGAGATATATGTAGGGGATTTGTTTGATAAGGGCTTATATAGGATCGGGTAGATTATATGGAGGGTGTGTTGGATAGTCTTTATAGGATAGGGTAAATATGATGGGGTTGTGTTGGATCCATGCTTTATTAAGTATAGCTATGAGAAATAGGAGGGCGTGTGTGGAGCTATGTGGCTTTTAATGGATAGGGTGAGATATATGGAGTGCTGGTGTTGGATAGGCTTTATAGGATAAGGTGAGACTATTGGAGGGCTGTGTCCGGAAGTGCTTTATAGGATAAGGGAGATATATGGGAGGCGTGTTGGGATAGTGCTTTATAGGAATTAGGTGGAGATATATGGGGAGGGCTGTGTTGGATAGTGCTTTATAAGATGGGTGAATATATGTAGAGCTGTGTTGGATAGTGCTTTATGGATAGGGTGAGAAGATTCGGAGGGCTGTGTTGATTTAATTAACTAGGATCATCGTGCGATCATTATAAGGGGCTGTGGGGTTGATAGTGCTTTATAGTATAGGGTAGATATCTGAGGGCTGTGTTGGATAGTGCTTTCGGATAGATAGTTGAGATTTGGATGGCTTGTTGATAGTGATTTTTAGGATAGGGTGAGATTATTGGAGGGGCTTGTGTTGGATAGTGCTTTATAGATAGGGTGAATATATGGAGGGAGCTGTGTTGGATGTGCTTAAGATAGGGTGAGATATATGAGGGGTCTGTTGGATAGTGCTTTATAGGAAGGTAAGCAGTTGAAGCGGATCCTTTGCATGATGGGTTAACCAGTGGAGGGACTGACAGAGGATAGGCAATTAGAGAAGCGAGAGAGACAATGAATGAGCCAGGCAAGCAGAGTTGGAGGATGGATTGAAGTGGTTCCCGTTGGTTTTTTGGATAACCACACAGAGTGTGTGTGTTGCAGTAGTCTAGCCGGGATATGATTAGGGCATGGACTAGGATTTTTGTAGCTTCCTTTGAGAGGAATGGTCGAATGCGGGAAATGTTTTTGGGTTGGAGCCGACAGGAGATGACAAGCGAATTGACATGAGGTTTGAAGTAAAGATTGGAATCTATCGTTATTCCCAGGCAGCGGACATGAGGAGATGGGGATATGGGTGTGTTGTTAATATTAATAGTAAGACTGGGGAGGGGAACAGATCGTGAGGGTGGGAAAAGTTCAGTCTTTTATTTTTATTGGGATAGCCATTTGATCTTTCATCTATTGAGCATTAAATACGGTTATATTTTTATATTTTTGAGAATTGGATGAAATTAGCATAGTATTTGAGGTTGAATAAAGACACACCTCAATCCAATAGAAATGCACAGATTTTCTGATTAACTGTTAATCCATAGGGACAGACGGAGAGTATGAAGGGAAAAAATTCCTTCCTGACTCCAAGTGCCAATGGGAAATTTCCCTGGATCAACTCTACTTTATGTATCAATCCCAGTAACTTGTAACATTCCTTGTTTGGAGAAACTCATCCAGCTTTTTATTAAACTGACCAATGAACCTGCCATAACAACGTCCACTGGAAGACAGTTCCATAGCTTTACCGTTCTCACAGTGACAAACCCTTTCCCAACTCTACTTTATGTATCAATACCAGTAACTTGTAACATTCCTTGTTTGTAGAAACTCATCCAGCTTTTTATTAAACTGACCAATGAACCTGCCATTACAATGTCCACTGGAAGACAGTTCCATAGCTTTACCGTTCTCACAGTGAAAAACCTTTTATCTTCAAGTCTTAAGGGATGTCCTCGTGTCCTCTGAAACCTTATTACCTGTTCCTGATTCCATAACTGCCTAGTACCCAGGACCTTATTCATACTTCATTATCACATTATCACTTTACTAGGACTATGATAGCTCATGGGAACATGTTTTTATATGTTTTTATATTATCGGTCTGATCTCTTTATTTTCCTAATGTCTGAATAAAGAAATTGTAAATTATTAATCTATAAGAGTGTGTAGAGTTTCTTTGGGATTACTGAGTTTCTCTGTGTTTATGATCGGTTAGCCGAGACCAATTGTGTGGTTAATAGGAGATCACATGTTCGACATGACCGGTCAACTGCTCGACCCATGCTGAAGAACCTGTCCCTGTGCCCCCTGTAATAATACCCGCGAATACAGTCACCCACTTCCCCTGTCCCTGTGCACCCTGTAATAATACCAGCGAATACAGTCACCCAATTCCCCTGTCCCTGTGCCCCCTGTAATAATACCAGCACACCCGTTTTCATACCACCCAACTCCCTTCTCCCTATAATATCTATATTACCAGTGCATCACTCATTGTTTCTCCCCGGTACAGATAACCCAGTGTCCATTACCAACCCCCAGGTGACAGGGAATTATTTATACAGGGCACAGCCAGTAGTCCATGTGGATGACAAATAACTGTTATAGACAGTGTGTTACCCCCAGTGGTGCAGGACCTGTGTTAATGTGAGACAGTGGGAATGATTCTGCTTCTATTAGAACTTCCCTCACACTGACATGTGGTGCAGACACATCGCTGTGTCAAATCTTCCTGTACATCACATCTTCCTGTATATCACAGTCTGCAGCTGTTATTTCCCCACAGCGCCACCGCTGGTCAACCTGCATATTATTTTTATAATTTACAATGTAGCTCACGGGAGACCTCTACTGGTCAGAGATGGAACATACACATGGCAAAGATATAAAATATGTTTGTATCAGCTATTATGCATTTTTCAAGTGTAAATTGCATGGATTATCGTTATCTCTATCATTATCTATAATTCAGCTTTAACCCATAAGTATTCCATGTTTGCATTAATTGAAGAATGGGGAGGTAAGGGAGCTAGATAGAAAACCTACCAGCAAGTGTGATCCACCACTGGCTCCTGTTACATTAACTGAAGAACAGAAGGTTAGACATAGCTCCCGTACCAACCATTCCTCTACCTATTCTTTAAGGTTACAGTAACAGACTAATAAACTGGAGGGCTGACTATACTGGCTAATGACCTGGAGGGCTGACAACACTGGCTAATGAACTGGAGGGCTAACAACACTGGCTAATGAACTGGAGGGCTAACAACTCTGGCTAATGAACTTAGCACAAATACATGCTCTTAAACACACTGACAGTGACTAAATTTCTCTTGGGGTCTGCTGGGGCCAAACCTGGGAACTCCAGATGTTTTAAAAACTACAACTCCCAGCATGCCTTGGTAGCAGAATGCAACAGAATGCAGGGAGTTGTACATTTTTAACATCTGTACTTAAAAGGGGCTGTGGATGGGGGTTATTACATTTAAAGGTAAATATTATGCAAATGATGTAGAAGAGCTTAAGAGACTTGGATGACCAGGCAATGGATACACAAGATTATTATTATGTCATACGATAATAAGATGGGGCCTCCTTGGTTCCTGGGCAAAAAAAAACATTGGGATGGGAGCCCAGTTATTAGAATAGTGGCTAGGGAAAACTTCTGCTGGGATCCTACATGTCAAACAGTGTGTTAATTACTGGTGCTAGGGTTCGACATGTGATAAAGCAAAGAGGAAGATTATTATGGGGGTCTTGGAATAATCCAGTGGTCCTGGTTTACAATGGTTAAAAGAGGAAAATAGGTCTTCAGGATCATATGGACCCCTACAAATCTGACACCAGGAACCCCGAACCCTAAACATGGTTTAGGCATTGAACCATGTCTGGCAACAGATTGAAGAAAGCAAGGGGAAAAAAAAACATATCAAACTAAATAAAAATTGAGATGTTAATGTGTAATCCCATAATTGTTCTGATAACTTCAATAGTAAATCAGGTAGCTAAGACATTTGACATATTCTCATTTTCTGAAAATTTAGAGAAAGGTCCATAGACCAAGAGAGGTCCATAGAAATATCCTGTTATCTATTTTCATTTTTTTATTTTAACTTTACAAACATTTATTTTAGGAAGTCCCACAGTAGATGTTTATAGAAAAGAAATAACTCATTTATTTAAAAAAAATAAATTTGTAAACTTCTAATAACCTTGTATTATTGAGTAAGAGGCACATTATCCCTTATAAACCATAGAAGAAACACCCCAATTGTTATTGAAAATAAAAAGTACTTGATACATTCCCTAAAGGATTGGTTATAACCAGAAACTGGAGAGCCATGAAGATGTCCCAGCTGGTTAAATTATCTTTATACATCACCAGTACCAACTAATAAAAAGGAGCCTCCATCTACTATTGGCAGTCAGGATTTGGGGATGTTCTGGTAGGTACCATCAAGGTTGGTTTTCATTTTTGGGACTTGTTTACCCTTAATTCTCCAGTAACAGCAATGTAGTATTTATATTTAACCCTAACAAAATGTTAATAATGTAAAGTATATAAGAATAAATATTAATTCTAACATCATGGTATCTTCTTTACAAATTTTCCCATCTAATTAACAGTTACCATTTATATATTTGTGTGTGTTCTAATCACTGTAATTACATTTGTCCCTGAAAGAACTTGTGGAGATGCATTCATTCACCAAACCATAAAATGTGTTATATTTTAAAAAGTTATATTTACTTTTGGGTAGATTAAACCTGATAAACTTGTAGATATTATGGATCATCTCAATCCATATACTGTATATTTGAATATTTCTGATTGTATATTCGATAAATTGTTTTTTTACAATTCTTGTTAATGTGCTCTTTTATTCTTCATTGTGTGACTTTACAGAGTAATTAGTATCTATATCTTTTAAACAAGCCTAGGGTGATGTCTATAGTCTCTCTTAATCTTAAATTATAGTAAGGTAAATGTCTTTGTTTGTCCTGACTATCTGAGTATGTGACAGGCACATGGTGTTCTGTGCCATAAGCTCCACTAGGGCTGGTGATGCTCTGCCCTAAAAGTGGGCATGCTCCAAACTGGGATTTGGGGCAGAGTTCTGGTGGTAATGGTGATGTCACAGCTCACAGTACTAGCAGGGAAAAACACATTTTATAATGTTTTAGACTGCAGCTAGAAGCCTGATCTTTTTTTATAGGTGTGTTCTGTTTATTAAAGGCTACTTGTAAAGAGACCACAGTTCCCCTTAAATAAGAACATATTCAGTTTAAATGAAACAATTAGAGATGTTCAAAACCATTTTCAAATTTTCAAACTTTTCGGAAAGTTCGAAAGTTCGAGTTTCGATTTTCAAAAATTATCTACTTTCAATTTTCAATAAAAATTTAAAATTCTAAAAATCCGGGTTCCGTGAAATTGATATCTGAAAGTTTTGTTGGGACTTCGAAACCCTCAGATTCGATTCGAAACTGGGTTCTATTCGAACCCACGTTACATCTCTAGAAACAATACCAAGCTTCTATATTAATAAAAAAAATACAAATAAGGTCAATAAAGACTTTACAGGGGGAAAGGGGTATTGTTATTATAAATGGTGGTTCCCATTGTAAGAGTGTAAAAATTGATTTGGTAGGTTGACTTATTGAACCAAAATCCCCAATCTTTCCTTCTAAAATACAACCAACTGTTTGTCCCAGTTAAGGTGGATCCAGTTGAAGCTTCATACATTGACTTCATGGAAGAGTTTTGGCTTTCGTATTTCATGGACCTTTTCTTATTGGGTTATTACATTTTAATAATAGTAAGTACAGTGTATATTCACTCAGAATCTATTTTCAACATTTTTTTTAAAATGTGTAACTAGAAAATACCATCAGGTCAATGCACCAGGAGCCATTGTATTAATAGAACTGCAACATGACTTTGGATTTTCCAAAATACTTTCATGGGACATTTTATCACTAGACAATGTCTGGTATTAAAGTCCTACAAAGGTTAAGATGTTAATGTAATGGTCTAGGAGCCACTATCGATCTCTTACATCAAAAGTTATTCACCAATCTTATGGTAAAAATAATCTTTATATTAATAAACATCATTAATGGTCTCTTCCATTTCCTATTTTTCTCTGTGCTTATCAGCTTCCCAACTCAAAAGGTTTCCTGTGCAGTTCTTGTTCTCCTGAGGAACCCCTAGTGTCTTCTCAATGAACCCGAGGGAACCCCAGACAACTAGAAACACTGATTTAAGGTATCTTTATGATGTCTTTCTCTCACAGAATTCCTTATAGGAAGGGGAAGAAAGCCTTCAAGCTGTTATAGAGAAAATAACAGAAATAGATAACAGAGGAATAGTGTGCATGAGAAACAAAATGTGTTTTGTACAGGAACGGAATTAATTTTGTGAAGAAAATTGGGAATCTCAGTGGATATAGTCTATGTGTTAAATTACAATGTATGGTCACCAACACAGAAATATGTTAAAGGGTGGATAGGAAACCCCCCCAACTCTGCCAAAAATTCTGCCTAAAATTTCAGCCTGACAGAATTCATCTTTGGTCTTCGACAGTAATTTTGTAAACTTGAGATCCCCGGCGGATTTTTGCCTTCGTGGGTCCACACACCTGGATTTCCTTTCTGTAATGTGTCATTCCTATTGGTTCTCTTCTCCTTTATATTGTCTTCTGGCTCATTAATCCTTGTCCATTATAGTGGTTAGCTTACTAGCTCGCTTGTGGTGTTTTATTGCTTCTCCTGTTCCTGTCACTGACCTCTGCTTATCCTTGTGAACTGAATCCTTTGCTTCCTGTCCTGGCTCCTGTCTGTTTTTAAATACATCTCTCGCTTTACCTTTTGTACCACGGATTGATTTCCTGTTATTTATTTTCAGAGATCGTCTAAAACTTCCTCTCAGCCTTCATCATCTGCTTCTGTTCCTACAGCCATTTCAAAATACTGAGGAACCCATTTAGTTTGGGTAATCTAGGCTCTCTTCTGAGGAAGAAAGAAGGTCAGCCGGCCTCTGTCTCTTCTATTGGGAGTTGGGCCATTTCGCAGCTGCTTGTCCTAGAAATGTCCCAGGAAAGTCTAGGGGACTTAGAGGAATTTCATCCAGGTGCACTGATAATTCCTCATTCTACCACCATGAGGGTAGCCCAGGCATTCCTTGATAGTGGTGCAGCATGGAATTTCATAGATATTGATTTTGTCCTTTCATTAAGTATCCCAGTAAAAATGTCTCAAACTGTTTATGTAAAGGCTATTGATGACTCTATTCTCCAAAAGGGTAAACCTTAACATGGGGTAAATACACTCAAAAAACCTCAGATACTTTATCTTAAAACTTTCCTTCAGTTCCATTATTCTGGGTTTACCGTGGCTGAGATAAATTGGGTTCTGACTGTTTCTTGTCCTTGCATCTATCTCGCTAAACTTTCTTTGGAGAACATTACACTTTCTTATCAAGTGTTCTCGGTTGTTTTTTCAACACAGGTTTCTCATATCTTACCCCCTGCCCTATCGATCTTTTGCCTGGAACCATTCCATCCCAAGGACATCTTTACAACTTGTTCAGTCCTGAAAGTGAGGCTATGAAATCCTACATCAAGGAAAATCTTGATAAAGGGTTGATCAGACCTTTTACCTCTCCAGCTGACAGTTTTCTTCTTTGAAGTAAAGAGAGATGGGGGTCTAAGTTGATAACTTTGATTACAGTATCGATTACAAGTCCCTCAATAAAATCATTCATAGATCATTCATAGATGACCTTTCCTATCAAGTAGTAGGGGCACAGTTCTTTTCCAAATTTAATCTCAGGGGCGCTTATAATCTGGTCAGAATTAGAGAGGGAGATAAATGGAAGATCACAATTAACACCAGATATGCCCACTAAGAGTAGCTCAGTTTGCCCTTTGGTTTTAGCAATGCCCCGGCAGTCTTAATTTTTGGCGGTCTTCATTTTTATTGGTGGTCTATCTTCTTGATATCTATCTTAAAGGATCACCAAAATCCTATTAAGCCCTATCCTTCCTGTTTAATGTATTGTATGGAACTGACTACACATGATTTCTCTCTAGATAGATATACCTCCAGGGAAACCTGATGGATATCTGATTGTTCCTCTACAATTTTTATTGCAACAATGCAATAACTCCAAGTTTGTTGGTCACCCTGGTGAAAAAAAACACTATCTTTGTTGTCTTGACCAAGGATCCTCAAACTACAGATCTCCAAATGTTTAGAAACGTCAAGTCCCAGCATTCCTAGGCTTCTCTCTGTAGTTGAGGAATGAGTTGTATTTTCAAACATCTGCAAAGCCGTAGTTTGAGGATCCCAGGTCTAGACATGTTTGGTTGCCCCCTCTCTCTCTGAGGACTCCAAATGTTAAAGCTTGTACAGTGTGTGCCATAGTAAAACACACTGTAAACCCCCCAGGGTACTCATTTTCCTCTCCCTATTCCAGAGAAAACCTGGACACATATTTCCATGGACTTCAGAGCAGACCTAGTCCCATGGTTCCTCTGCCATTGTGATCTTTGTTGATAGATTTAGTACAATGTATTATTTTGTTCCTTTGTCCAAGCTACATTTAGCTTAAGAGCCTTCACAGTTGTTCATTGAACATATCTTCCGTTTGCATGGAATCCCTGAAAACATTGTTTCTGGTAGAGGTGTTAAATTTGTCTCCAATTTTTGGCATTCTTTTGGGTCTTGATTGGGAATATCTCTGTCCCTTTCTTCTGGATTTCATCAACTGCCAAACCGAATTAACAACTCATTAGAACAATATCAGAGATGTTTTGTTTCTGATCACCAGTAGGAATGGTTAGAATTCCTACCATTTGAATATAATAACGCTGTACATTCTTATTAGTTATTTGGTAGGGATCTCAAATTCTTTTCACTGTCCGACTCTTCTTCTGATATACTGTACTGGCCTTAGAGGATTGGATAACCCAGATAACCAAGATGTGGTCCCAAGTGTCTGCTAATCTCAAACAGGCAACTGGTCACCAGAATAGTTTACTAATCTGCATCAGTCGGTTAAACTTGATTTTGTTCTCGGAAATCTAGTCTGGGTGTCAATAAGAAATATTTCATTATGCCAAGTCTTAGCTAAACTGGGTCCTAAATTCACAAGTCCATGTGCTTTCTTTTTTTATTTGGATCTAGTATTTATATATAATTTTTTAAATATATATATTTTTTTTCCCTTTCTAGGATAAACAAAAGATGAACACCACAAGAGTCCACGAGATTGTCCTTTTAGGTTTTCAGAATCTGCACAGTTTTAGAATCCATGTTTTTACTGATATTTATCATTTACATTCTGAAGTCTGTGAGAATGTCCTCATCATAGTGTTGGTGTCAACCAACCAGAAGCTCCAATCCCCCATGTACTCTTCCTCAGCAGTTGTCCATATCAGATCTCCTGCATTCTACAAATATTGTGCCTATTCTTCTACAGACTATATTGAATAATGGAACCACAATCTCTCTTGCTGGTTGTATGTTTCAGTTTTACATTTTTGGTGGTTCAGAATAATGCAGTGTTTATATCTAGCAGCAATGTCCTTTGATAGATATGTGGCCATCTGCAACGCTATACTACATAATAAACACAAAGTTTGTGTATATAACTCTCTTATCATGGTTCCTTGGCCATATGTCTACGCTAAGCACTCTTACCATTATAACTACCCTAGGTTCTGTGAACAAATACAATTAATCATTTCTTCTGCGATTTCTTTCCACTTCTGGAACTCTCGTGTTCAGATACATTTTTTATTTATATTTATTCAACCAGTCTTTCCATCCCTCTCGTATTCTTCCCCTTTATTCTTGTAATTTTATCTTATGTCTACATAGTGAGCTCAGTCCTTAAGATTGTATCCAGCGCCGGAGACAGAAAGCCTTCTCCACCTGTAGCTCCCACTTGGCTGTGGTCTCCAATTTTTATGGGACTCTAACTGGGATTTATGTGGTTCCTAACAGGAGTCAGTCACAGGATTTAAACAAAGTTTTATCTCTTCTGTACACTGTAGTAATTCCTTTACTCAACCCAATAATTTATAGTCTGAAAAGTAAAGAGATGAAAGAATCTTTTAAAATGTTTATTAAGGAAACACTTACATCTATTAAACTATAACATTAAATATCCATATATAGAGAGAACCCGGGTACTCTATCAGGGTTATTCAATAAAAGTTCTTATCGTTTAAACTGGTGCCAATTTTGCCCCAACCAATCAGATTTTAGCTTTCAAATGTTAAATAAGATCTGATTGGTTGGGGCAAAATTAGCACCATTTTAAACGATAAGAACTTATCGTTTGTACTTACCATTACATTTTCTTTTTACTGCTGAAGACAATCTTGTGTGGAAACGTTGAATAAAATAATACTGAATAGACAGAGTGCCCATAGATTTACATAGATTGTTAATAGGTAGAAATTTAAACCACCTGGAGGCACCTGAAAACAATATTGGTTGGACGAATGCAGATTAAATTTATTAGATTAATTGTATGTAAACATAATGGAATTAGCCCAGAGAAGAATACAATTTATGTTCCATAGGACACAATAATAGTTTGTGGAGGTTCTCATCCATTCAGGTTATGTATATTTGTGATATTTAGTTAAGCTGGTAATAAACTGTTTAGACATTAAAGCTGATTGGTTCTAACAAACATTTAATTGACTTTAAAGGATTATGTAATGATGATCTGCTATATTAATAAGCTTGCTTTTCATGCCTAAAAATTGATTTAATTGGCAGCATAGCTCCTCTCTCTTCCCAAACTCCTCTGCTTCAAGTGTAACCTTTCTGTGAGCAAAATCTTTATTTGGCACAATCCCTATAGACTTGAATGGGGCTTACATCACCGCCAGCAAAGGACCATAGGGAAAGCACAAGAAACAAACCATTAACAGCTTTATCACTGGATAGTTTTTAGGTGTTAGCATTCAAAAATGAAAATGTATATATTAACATATGGAGAGTAGTGATGGACACAAGTTCGAACCTGAGTTCAGGCCGACTATATGAGTTTGGAAGAACTTGAACGGGTAAACCCTCAAACATATCTTGTGAAGGTTCTCATCATCCAGGTCACGGTATATCTGTAATATTCATTCATCCAGGTCATGGTATATCTGTAATATTCATTCATCCAGGTCATGGTATATCTGTAATATTCATTCATCCAGGTCACGGTATATCTGTAATATTCATCCATCCAGGTCACGGTATATCTGTAATATTTATCCATCCAGGTCATGGTATATCCGTAATATTCATCCATCCGGGTCACGGTATATCTGTAATATTCATTCATCCAGGTTCTGGTATATCTGTAATATTCATCCATCAGGTCACGGTATATCTGTAATATTCATTCATCAGGTCAGGTATATCTGTAATATTCATCCATCCAGGTCACGGTATATCTGTAATATTCATCCATCCAGGTCACGGTATATCTGTAATATTCATCCATCCAGGTCATGGTATATCTATAATATTCATCCATCCAGGTCACGGTATATCTGTAATATTCATTCATCCGGGTCACAGTATATCTGTAATATTTACTCATCCAGGTCACGGTATATCTGTAATATTCATCCATCCGGGTCACAGTATATCTGTAATATTCATTCATCCGGGTCACGGTATATCTGTAATATTTACTCATCCAGGTTACGGGATATCTGTAATATTCATTCATCCAGGTCACGGTATATCTGTAATATTAATCTAGGTCACGGTATATCTGTAATATTCATCCATCCAGGTCATGGTATATCTGTAATATTCATCCATCCAGGTCACGGTAATCTGTAATATTCATTCATCCAGGTCACGGTATATCTGTAATATTTATTCATCCAGGTCATGGTATATCTGTAATATTCATTCATCCAGGTCATGGTATATCTGTAATTTCATCCATCCAGGTATGGTAATCTTGTAATATTCATCCATCCAGGTCATGGTATATCTATATTCATCATCAGGTCTGTAATATAATATTCATTCATCCAGGTCACGGTATATCTGTAATATTCATCCATCCAGGTCACGGTATATCTGTAATATTCATCCATCCGGGTCACGGTATATCTGTAATATTCATCCATCCAGGTCATGGTAATCTGTAAATATCCATCCAGGTCAGGTATATCAGTAATATTCATCCATTCAGGTCACGGATATCTGTAATATTCATCATCAGGTCACGGTATATCTGTAATATTCATTCATCCAGATCACGGTATATCTGTAATATTCATCCATCCAGGTCACGGTATATCTGTAATATCATCCATCCGGTCAGGGTATAGTATATCTGTATATTCATCCATCCGGGTCACGGTATATCTGTAATATTCATTCATCCGGGTCACGGTATATCTGTAATATCATCCATCCAGGTCACGGTATATCTGTAATATAGTCATCCATCCAGGTCACGGTATATCTGTAATATTCATCCATCCGGGTCACGGTATATCTGTAATATTCATTCATCAGGGTCACGGTATATCTGTAATATTTACTCATCCAGGTCACGGTATATCTGTAATATTCATCTAAGTCCCGGTATATCTGTAATATTCATCCATCCAGGTCATGGTATATCTGTAATATTCATCCATCCAGGTCATGGTATATCTGTAATATTCATTCATCCAGATCATGGTATATCTGTAATATTCATTCATCCAGGTCACGGTATATCTGTAATATTTATCCATCCAGGTCATGGTATATCTGTAATATTCATCCATCCGGGTCATGGTATATCTGTAATATTCATTCATCCGGGTCACGGTATATCTGTAATATTTACTCATCCAGGTCACAGTATATATATAATATTCATTCATCCAGGTCACGGTATATCTGTAATATTCATCTAGGTCACGGTATATCTGTAATATTCATTCATCCAGGTCACGGTATATCTGTAATATTCATTCATCCAGGTCATGGTATATCTGTAATATTCATCCATCCAGGTCACGGTATATCTGTAATATTCATCCATCCAGGTCATGGTATATCTGTAATATTCATCCATCCAGGTCATGCGTATATCTGTAATATTCATTCATCCAGGTCATGGTATATCTGTAATATTCATCCATCCAGGTCATGGTATATCTTTAATATTCATTCATCCAGGTCATGGTATATCTGTAATATTCATTCATCCAGGTCATGATATATCTGTTGTATTCAATTAGATCAACTGGACTTGAAGTTTAGTTCTTGAAGACGTTTTGCTAGTCATCCGACTGGCTTTCTCAATTCAGAATGACTTGTACAAGAATCTGTGGCAGTTATGTACCCTGGAAAATCCCAATTAGTATATCACAGCCAAGTGTTAAAGAACGTGATTGGATAGTGGCTAAGAGGTGTTATAGGAACGCCCAGAGTAAGGTGTTAAAACAGCATTGTACATGGCAGACAGTTGGTGTCAAACCCCCCCACCTCTATTTAGGCTTGGTTTCTTTATTTTCACATAAATGGCCTCCTTGACACCTCTCTTTAACTAGTCATATTCCTTTGCCAATATGTTAACATTACAATCTTCAAAGGTATGTCCTTTATCCTTAAAGGGGAACTGTGCTCCAAAACTGACTTTAGGTAAATTGATAGGAATTGCTCCCCTGAGAATTTTTGCAATTTATTTTCATTGTTTATTTTGCATAGTTTTGAAGATATTTACATTTTTGTGTGTGATATGGCAGCAGCATCACCAGATCCCCTACACTTCCTGCTTCCTGCTCTGAAACTGTCAGTCAATCTGTCCTGTGTTTCCTCCTCCCCTTTGCAGCCCTCTTGGTCCAACCCACTCATGGACCCCATGGTGCCTCAAGTTGCAGGCCCCCCATGGCCCATTATCTTACATCCCCATGTGGACCCGCACACTCGCAGGTGCCGTGGCCCTGCCCACTTGCAGGTGTCTAAGCCTCACCCATTTGCAGGTGCTGTGGGTTACTCAGACCCCCTCCCCCTCTACAGAAAACTCTGTGGAATCAGCCTTTTCAGGCAGAGTGAGAACAGAGGGAGAACAGAGAGAGAACAGAGGGAGAACAGAGTGAGAACAGAGTGAGAACAGAGTGAGAACAAAGCGAGAACAGAGCGAGAACAGAGTGAGAACCGAGGGAGAACTCTGCCTGAAAAGGCTGTTTTCACACAGTGAAAGAGAAGGGCTGTAGATTCCCTTACCTTCTCTGTCAGGACTTCACACAGTAGAGAGGAAGAGGGACTTCCTGTTTCCCTCACACACTGAGGGAGTCTGAAGCTGTGCTCGCCGGCGGCACTGTGCAGGAGAAGCCTTAGGAATGTCACATGTCAGCCTCCCACCCATTAACTTTCTGGTCAGTCATGTCTTTATATCTTAGGCTGTGGAGCACGTAGAGAGGTGGTTGATAGCTCATTTTAAAGGTAGGAAACTGGCCTTTCATGTAAACTTAACTTGTTTGGAGACCACAGTTCCCCTTTAAGATGCAGGTACATGGCTGAGTCCTAACTCAAGGAATTGGCTCTTCTGTGCTGGGCCATACGTTGATGCAGTTGCTGTTTGATCTTCCCCACATACAAATCAGAGCATTCTTCACTGCACTGCATATATGATGTCACTCTTCACTGCACTGCATATATGATTTCACTCTTCACTGCACTGCACTGCATATATGATGTCACTTCACTGCACTGCGTATATGATGTCACTCTTCACTGCACTGCACTGCTTATATGATGTCACTCTTCACTGCACTGCGTATATGATGTCATTCTTCACTGCACTGCACTGTGTATATGATGTCACTCTTCACTGCACTGCGTATATGATGGCACTCTTCACTGCACCGTGTATATGATGTCATTCTTCACTGCACTGTGTATATGATGTCGCTCTTCTTGTGTTTCGGTATTGGGTCTTTTGGATGTACCAATTGCCGCCTCAGTGTGTTGCTTGGTATAAAGCAGACAGGGATACGATGTTTTTTGAAAATTCTTGTTAATTTCTTGGAGACCCCTGCTACATATGGGATGACCATGTTCTTTCTCCTGTCTTGCTTTTCCCCTTCACTGTTGGTATTCGTGTTCTTTTCTTTCCTTCTACTTCTTTTGACAAAGGCCCAGTCTGGATATCCACAAGGATTAAGGGCTCCTCTGAGATGTTTCATTTCTTTAGCCTTCGCCTCTGTGAGTGGGGATGTTCTCAGCTCTGTGTTGCAGGGTTCTGATGACACCAGCTTGTGATCTAAAGGGTGGTGGGAGTCAAACATCAAATACTGATCTGTGTGTGTTGGTTTTCTGTAACCCTCTACTTCCAGTTTACCATTCTCCCTGACTTCTACCAAGCAGTCCAAGAAAGCCAGTGTGTTGTGTTGTATCTTCCCTTGTAAATTTGATGTTCTGGTCTACCGCATTAATGTGTTCTGTGAAAGATTGTACTTCCTTCTGGTGGATTTTAACCCAGGTGTCATCCACATATCTGAACCAGTGGCTGGGTGCTATGCCCTTAAAGGTATTAAGCGCCTGTTTCTCACCATGTCAACAGCCTTCTTGGTGGGTAGACAGGTGAAGAGAGATGTCACATCATAGGACACCATAGTTTCTTCTGCACCGAGTACTATATCTTCAGTCTTGTTGGTGAAATCCTGAGAGTTCTGGATGTGATGCTTAGAACTTCCCACTAATGGTCCTAAGACGTTGGCTAGGTATTTCCAACCTTGTATGTTACAGAGTTGATGCTGCTGGCTATAGGTCTTAGTGGGGCCACTTCCTTGTGTATCTTCGGGTGTCCATATATGCATGGATGTGCCTCACCAGGGTAGAGGCGATGATACATTGCTCAATCAATGGCTTTATCCTTTTGAAGCTGTTGTAGTAATTCTATGACCCTTTTCTTGTAACTGCTGGTGGGATCCCTTGTTAAGGCCTCATATGTGTTGTTATCGGCCAGGAGCATGGTCACCTTATCATGGTAGTCTGAGGTGTTGAGTACCACTGTGCATCTTCCCTTGTCTGCCGGTAGAATGGTGATACTGGAATCTTTCTTGAGGGATGTTAAGGCTCTTCTTTCCTGTGTGGTCAGGTTAGATGAAGGAGGTTTAGCACTTGCTAAGGCTGCAGATACCTTAAGGCAAAGTTGTTCTGCCTCACTCTGTGGTACCTTATTATTGTGGATTGAGGCTTCTGTGGCTGCTATAATATCCACCACAGGGATGGCTTTAGGAGTGATGGCAAAATTCAAGCCCTTAGCAAGGACTTCCATTTCTGGCTGGGTCAGGGTCCTGTTAGACAAGTTTCTCACCCATTCCTCCTTGTTTGATGAAGTGGCACTTCCCTCCTTTTGTATCCAAGGTAGTTGTTCTCCTTTGGGGGTGTTCTGGGATGACAGAACTTATAGTTCTATTTTCGGTAACCCTTGAAAGTATCGTTCGATATCTCTTGAATTGGCCGTAACCCTCGAATGTAGCTTGTGCAAACCCCACAATTGCCCGGTCAAGAAGTAAGAAGTTTTTATACAGGTTTTGGGGATAGTGACATGTTCCTCAGACGATTTCCCAGGTGCCACAGCCATTTACAGTAAGTTACCATTGATAATTTACCTGTAAATCATCCAAACTTTTCGAACTATCACTCTGCATTGACTTTAATGGGTTTCATAATTTAGTGTCATTTTTGTGATATCATAACTCACATGACATTACTTCCAGGAGTTTCATATGTATTGTTTTTTAAGTTGGTGGCTAAGATCTACAGTATCAATCATCCCCTTGCCCTAATTTTAATCACAGGCCATAAACACCCACGTCTAATTTAATTTCACCAACCTCTTCATTACTGGAGATGGCAGAACTTCCTAAAGTTTGGTTCAATTTTGGATCTATTAAAGTCAATGGGGACAAATAGTACTTCTTGAAAGTTGCTGGTCTTCTCCTCCTCTGAAGTGCTGGTTTTCGCTCCGTCCCCATGAGATTCCGGATATCTGCAGCAGCTTTATTGGTCCCGAAAGTTTGAATCTTTCTGTCAGCCTTACCCAGATTCTATGCACAAGACTTACTTATCAGGAGTGGCCCTCGCATATGTTGGAGGCAGGGTGTTGCTGAACTACTACACTAGGTAGAATACAATAAATGGGTGCCAGTGGTCCTTGAACTTAAACGGTATCTTATTTATTAGCAGAACAATATTAATAAGGCATTGTAATTAGCACAATAGAGGTGACATAACATGGCACAGATATCACATAAATACTCACAAACCAGAGGGATCAGAAACAGTATAAATAACAATCAGCTTGTTAGTGCCACCCCAGCTCTCAGGTCACTGTAGTGGAATCTTCTACCCCTATGTCTGGCACTATGTCCCTATTCTTGGGTGGTGTACCCAGGACTCTAGTCCTTACTAAATCTCCTTGTTGGAGCTCAGGCTACTCCTATCTATCACTCCTGGAGTGATCTATAACAGAACCTAATCTCACATTAACTGGGCCTACCTGTTATTTAATATCTCATGCTCTCCCCTATCCTCTGGGGAAACTCCAAGAGATCAGAAAGAGGATGATCACTTGACTGCTCTCCCTTTTATACTTTTACACAGCGACCCCTACTGGCCAAATCCTGTAAGAACAAGAAGACTAAAGTATAACTTACAGTTCCCTACGCATGTAAGTTATAGATTCTGTAACAAACAAGATTTCCATGTTGTTACCAGTACAACTCACAGCCCATGTAGTCTGACCCCAAACCCTGACCCCAGTATTCACTGTCTCTAATTTTCGCTAATTCTCTAACCACATTAAGAATGTTGCTAACATGTTTCTGTTTTTTCTTTTCCTATAGGAACAGGAATATAAATGTCGTCTGTGGAAGACAATGACCTGTCTCCCTATTAAACAATGGATACAAAATCCTTTGTCTTACACTTCTGCTTCTCCTTATATTTCTTCTTCAGTATCCTTTACCTGTTTATATGTATGTTACACACCCAACTATGTGTGTCATGGACAAATCATGTATTAAGGCTATAGCACAGTGACTGTGTCAGCCCGCTATTTTATTGTGGGCTGGGCAAGGGATGAAACTTGGATGACCAGTCAATGGATACACAGGGTTATTATTATTACTAACGGAGTGCCCGGAGGAAACCCACGCAAGCACGGGGAGAACATACAAACTACTTGCAGATGTGTCCAAGGGTGGAATCGAACTTCATATTAGATACAATTATTGTAGATGTAGGTGATATAGTCAAACTGTAAGCAGAGTAGGGAAACCAACAAACAAACCACATTCCATGTAAATGTACCTTCCACTGGAAGGTTTGCGGGAAAAAGTCAGGTTTAAACATGGAAATTTGATGGTAAAAATGGAAGTTTGACCTACAAAATTTGAATGGCGGAACCAGTAGAAACTCTACTGCAGGAGAATGCATAGAGTGGACATGGGCCCCTTATAGTAAATTCAAACTGAAACAGCGACTGTAACACAGATCGGACATTTATTGGAAGGAACGGGACCTCAAAATTGGAATAGTGGAAATCTGCTACTGGGACCCTACATGTCAAGCAGTGTGTTAACTACCTGGTGTTGGGTTTGACATGTGGTAAAACATAGGATGGATTATTAAGAGGGTCTGGGAATAATCTAGTGTACCAAACATTGGTTAAAAGAGGTCATAAAGGTCATGTTGACCCCCACAGTAAATTTGCCACCAGGAAACCCCAACCTCAAAATCATAATAAATAACTTGGTCCCTGATGTTCCTGAGAGATCTTTAGCAGCCGAGGTCTCCACTGGTCCCTCTTTTCCATCCAGGTAGCAGTCATCAGTTATGGCCACAATGGTGATGTTTTGGGCACTGAACCGCCTCCTCTACAACTCATAACAAGCTTGTTTAGCCACCAGAGGAGGTGGAAACCTTCAGACAAGGAACCAATGGAGCAAGTGCTTAAGTCCAAGGTAATTATTTCAATCTAAGGATTTGATGGGTCCTGGTTATATGTGTCAAATTTACTACAGGAGTGGGTATGCCCTTTAAAAATAATTTCTGTGAGTTAGGGGCCAAGGTGAAAGCGATGATCTACGGGGGGGGGGGTATTTACATATAAATTGCTTGGTAATTTATAACACCTTTTTCTTTTTTGACAAGGATCAAGTCAAGATTTCTGTTGTGCCCAGTACATCCTTTTAACAATTTTTTAGGTAAATCTGCCACAAATTCTGGCTAATATTTCAAAAGAGAAATCGCAGATTGACCATGACCTGGGTGAATGAGAACCTTCTCAAGAGATCCGGGTTCTGGAATTGAACCATGCCTGAAGACAAATTGAATAAATCAAGGGAACAAAACATTTCAAACTAAGAAGGAAATATATTCCATAGATGTTAATGTGTAACCCCATAGTTCTCCTGATAACTACAATAGTAAATCAGGTAGAGAAGTTATTTGACATATTCTCATTTTCTGAAGATAACGGTAGGATTATCACATGAGAAAGGTCCATAGAAATATCCTCTTACCTACTTGAATTTGACAGTTACTGTAAGCCAATTAGTGATGTCTGTCAACCTTCAACACAAAACCAGATACAATATTCGTTTTAAGAAGTCACACAGTAAATGTATGTACAAAATTCATTACACTTGTAAACTTCTAATAACCTTGTATTATTGAGTAAGAGGCACATTGTCCTTTATAAACCATAAAATGATAAATACCACAATTGTTACAGAAATAAAAAAAAAAATATTGTTAAATTCCCTTAAGTATAATTAATAAATGATTAAGTTATAACCAGAAACTGGAGAGCCATGAAGATGTCCCAGCTGGTTAAATTATCTTTATACATCACCAGTACCAACTGATAAAAAGGAGCCTCCATCTACTATTGTCTTGGCAGTCAGGATTTGGGGATGTTCTGGTAGGTACCATCCAGGTTGGTTTTCATTATGGAGGAATGTTAAATAAATATTCTGTGATACATTAGAAGTCTGAGAATCTGTCTAAAGATCACAAGGAATTGTTTACCCTTCACTTTCCAGTGAGTTCCCATGCAAACTATTAATAATGAAAAACAAATGTAAATTAATTCTAACATCAAGGTAAATTGTTTACAGCTGTAATTAAACATCTAATTAACAGACACATAATTACATTACAACATTTATATATTTGCTCTGTGTGTTCATCACTGTGATTGGATTTTTTCCCCTGAAAGAACTAATGGAGATTCATTCCCCAGCCATAAAAGGGTCATTTTGGAAAAGTAATAGATACTTTAGAACCTGATGAATTTGTAGCTGTTCTCACCTGGTGAACTATAGAAGACTCTTTGCTATTACATAAAATGGAGATGAGGTTTTATAATATTTCACATTGCATGCTGGATCATTTGCTTGTATACACTCTCAGTACCCTGAGCCTAAACGAGAAATATTTATAAATAGTGGTTCCCATTGCAAGAGGTGGAAGGATTTATTTGGTAGTTTGACTCATTGAAACAAAATCCTTTATCTTTCCATCTAAAATACAAACAACTGTTTGTCCCAGTTAAGGTGGATCCAGTTGAATGTTCATACATATCATTGCTTTCATGGAAGAGTTTTAGCTTTCATATTTCATGGACCTTTTCTTATTGGGTTATAACATTTTAATAATAGCTGAGTAAGTACAGTGTATAATTACTAAGGATCTATTTTCAACTTTTTTTAAAAAACTACAAAAATACCCAGTTTCTAGTGTAACTAGAAAATACCATCAGGTCAATGCACCAAGAGCCACTGTATTAATAGAACTGCAACATGACTTTAAGGTTTTCAAAATACTTTCATGGGACATTTTATCACTAGACAATGTCTGGTATTAAAGTCCTACAAAGGTTAAGATGTTAATGTAATGGTCTAGGAGCCACTATCGATCTCTTACATCAAAAGATATTCACCAATCTTATGGTAAAAATAATCTTTATATTAATAAACATCATTAATGGTCTCTT
This sequence comes from Hymenochirus boettgeri, assembly GCA_019447015.1. Taxonomy (NCBI): domain Eukaryota; kingdom Metazoa; phylum Chordata; class Amphibia; order Anura; family Pipidae; genus Hymenochirus; species Hymenochirus boettgeri. The sequence goes on along the minus strand of JAACNH010001478.1, from coordinate 41,050 downwards.
CCATTTCCTATTTTTCTCGGTGTCCTCAGATATCAGCTTCCCAACTCAAAAGGTTTCCTGTGCAGTTCTTGTTCTCCTGAGGAACCCCTAGTGTCTTCTCAATGAACCCGAGGGAACCCCAGACAACTAGAAACACCGATTTAAGGTATCTTTATGATGTCTTTCTCTCACAGAATTTCTTATAGGAAGTGGAAGAAAGTGTTTAAGCTGTTATAGAGGAAGTAACAGAAATAGATAACGGAGGGTTAGTGTGCATGAGAAACAAAATATGTTTTGTATAGGAAAGGAATTCATTTTGTAATCTTAACAAGACTTGTATTAAGCTATCATCACCAACAACAACAACAAGTCCTATAAAACACCGTAATAGGAATCTCAGAGGATATAGTCTATGTGTTAAATAAAGGGTATTTCCATCCCCAAAACAATATTTTACCCTGAGAAGGAAATCTCCCAATCCTAAATTTATTTTGTTAGGTTTCACTGTTACTTACTTTCCTCCCACTCCCGCAAACACCATCTTCAGCCTTCCTCGGCCTCTGCTGCCTGACTCCCGCCTGCTTATCACTACGTCTTTCTTTTTACCCTTTTACTCCTGACATTCAGATGTGAGTATCACCAGTCTTAGTCCAGATACCTTGTGCTCTAAGACCTGGTTACAACGACGGTGGCTAGAGAGGTGTGTGAAGCCTCCTCGGGAAATGGGGGCTTGACTATAGGTGAAGATCGTGGGTGATAATTGGGGAATCTGGGCTACAGGGATACTCTGGGATTTTGGAACATTTCACATTTTACTTACAGACTGACATTATCAGTCATAGCTGTTATTGTGGGTCTACCAAGAAGATCCAGAGCTCAGAATCGAAAATCTCCAGTGAGGTGCTAATCTCTGTAAATTGCTTTTAGGGTTTGGGAGTTTCCTAATTAGAGGTAACAGATAATTTTGGCGAATTTGTGAATAAATGAGATGTTTGACCATAAACAGTCAAGAGCAGTAAACATAATTTATTACAATACTTTGTTTTTGAAATTCTAGTAAGCATTGCTCAGTAATCCCTATGAGGCAGCATTACAAGAGGGGATTTCCCACAATGCAGTTCAAGTACCAACTGTCACTATTCCTGCTACAGCAAAACTATACATAACAGAAGATTTTATGATAATAAGGCACTTGATTGACAGATAAAATGTAATATGTTCAGACTGGATATCTAAAGAAATAGAGAACAGAGCAAGAAACAAAAGGGTACAGTGATAATTGGGAATTATACAGAATTATACAGGGTTATTCAATAAAGGTTCCTATCGTTAAAAATGGTGCTAATTTTGCCCCAACCAATCAGATATTATTTAACATTTGAAAGCTAACATCTGATTGGTTGCGGCAAAATTAGCACCGTTTTAAATGATAAGAACTTTTATTGAAAAACCCTGATAGTTTCCAGCAATGTTCAATTTAAAAAAATTCCCAGTGTATTATATAAAAATATCCTTTAAAGGGTATGTCACTAGGTTTTAATTATTAAAATCGACTCCTACTTTTACTTACCAGCCCTTGTTCCCTCGGACCAGCATCTGCATTACTGATTGGCTGAGTATTTATGATATATTTTATATATTTCTTTTTTCCCTTTCTAGGATAAACAAAAGATGAACACCACAAGAGTCCATGAGATTCTTCTTTTAGGTTTTCAGAATCTGCACAGTTTTAGAATCCCATTGTTTTTACTCACATGTAACTGATTATATTACTCACATGTAACTGATTATATTAATTACATATTATTGTAACGATAACCATAAGAAGACGGAGCACTCCAGGGACTTATCAGTGAATGCAATATTTATTGCACGTCTATCGACGCGTTTCGGCCCGTGTCAGGCCGTTCTCAAGATAACAAGTGCAAAAGTGATCAAGACTTATATAACAAACACACAACCCCATGTTCCTCCTACTAAGACCTCCCCACCCCCTCCATCAACGTTACGTAGTTCCCTTGGATAGGTCCGTTAGATGGGTGTGTAGTATGACGCTTCTTACGTAAGCGTCCCTCCCCCCTTGCATCATCCACATGACGCTTCTTCACATACTGTCATTGCCGTGCGGCTATTCGGGTATCCCAGTGTACGTTGCTCCTGAATCCTTGGGATAAGGGGGTAATGTAATATGGAGTGCACACCTCTAATTCTGTATTACCCATAAAGTGCAAATATACATTGTGGAAAAAAGTTCCCATAGACATATCTCTGTGGAATAAATAAGTAAAACAGATAATCATGAATAAATACTAAAAAAGTGCTCATAGGATATTAAATAGACTGGTGACACTAAAACGGTTAAAACATTATTACAAGTAAAAAATCGTTACTTAAGATCTGAATCAAAAACTGACTAATAAGAGTCTAAAATCTGACTGTTGTGGGGATGTCTCATTACATAAAGCATGCCAGCGATAGTATCTCATTAAGACCCCTGGGGGACATTGTGTCCAATTTGCAGATCCACCACGCCTCACTTTGTAGTAGGGCTCGATCCCGGTCACGTCCTTCTGCTTTAGTGACCTGGTCTATGGCCATCAATTTAAAATTGGCCATTGTGTGTTGGGCCTCCTTATAATGTCGGGCCACCGACTGTTCGCCAAATTTGGGCGAGGGATCTTCCCCCTTAGAGGTCTTAGTGGGGGCTAGGGCTATTCTAATTGCCCTCCTGTGGTTGGCCATTCTCTCCCTTACTGTGGTAGTCGTTTTACCCACATAGTATAATCCACAGGGACAGGTAATAATATATACTATGTATTTACTAAGACATGATAATCTGTGTCTGATTTTCAGACGTTTACCACTATGTGGGTGTGGGAAGTCCTGGCCCCTCATGATATACCGACAGGTTAGACATTCTGTACAACTAAAGCAACCTTTTTTATCTGTACTAAGCCAACTGTCCTGATTCCTATTGGGACCTACACTAACATCAGTTTTCACTAATAGGTTTCTCAGGTTTTTTCCTCTGCGATAAGCCAATAGTGGTTGGGTATTTTTGAAAGGTAAAGTATCATCACTTTGTAGTACATTCCAATTACGTTTCACCAACGTCTTAATCTCTTCATTGAGTGGTGTAAAGTCCAAGCTGTAAGTGATTGTCTGGGTCTTTTTCTTATATTTGTTCTGGTATGAGGTCATGTTGTACGTTGATCTCGCTTTATTGCATTCCTGGGTAATTATATCATCATTATACCCCCGTTGCTTGAATTTGTTACTCATGTTTAACACCTGTGTCTCAGCTACATTATCATCTGTGTTATTCCTGTACACTCGGAGAAATTGTGAAAACAGTATTCCCCTTTTTTGCGGTTCGGGATGATGGCTCCTGGCGTGCAGTATCGTGTTTCGGTCCGTGGGCTTAGAAAACAGCGTGGTCTGGAATCCTTGGGGTGTCGTTGTTATACGAAGGTCGAGAAAGTCTACAGTATCCACATCACAATTCATGGTGAATTTAATGGGTGTATCCAGTAGGTTAAGATATTCAACGAAACTCCGGCATTGTTCAGTTGACCCTGCCCATATAATAAACACATCATCTATGTACTGTTTGTACATTATAAGGTTCTGCTTGAACCTGGGGTAAATGTGAGTCTCCTCAAATGCCTCCATATATAGGTTCGCAAAGGAAGGGCCCACATTTGTACCCATGGCCGTCCCTGAGATCTGTTGGTAGAGCCCCTTATCAAATCTGAAATAATTCTTCCCAAGGACCATATTCAAAAGGTCCATGAGGAAATCCACAGGTGTTATTGGTTACATATTATTGTATGTAAGATAATGTCCTATTTACAATTTATATTTTTGGTCTTTTTTATGCCCAATTTCTCAAGTCACTAATATGAATGAACAATATATGTCAAAGTTAATTGAGATCTTATAAAAATATATTTAAAAAAAAATTGTTGAGCAGAATTAAGTTGAACCTGTTTCTCTGGACATTCACAATAGTCCAGGTTCTGCTGGGGAAATTACTTACCCACCCTGTCCTAGATAGAACCATATGAAGTCACCTTGTCTAGTTCTCACCCTCTTCCATTTTTGGAGGAGAGAAAATGAAGGAAATTAAGGTGAGATTAGGTACAAATATATATCAGAATGAATTCAACTTCTCATATCCTTGTAACTAGGGATGGGATACAGGTATGATTTGGACCAATTTCCTACATGGAATTCTCAGATCCATATCACTTTTGGAACCAATTATCACTTTCAGATCCTGGGAACTTCTGGATTCACTTTCCAGGATTATATATTTTTGATTGTTATCTACTTTCGATAGTTAACAAATCTACTTTTGAGGTTTATCTACTTTTGAGTGTTATCACTTTCGATGGCTATCCACTTTCGAGGGTTATTGAATCTACTTTTTAGAGTTAACAAATCTACTTTTGAGGGCTTCTTGAAAATACGAAACTACTTTTGAGGGTTACCGAATCTACCTTAGGAGGTTACCTACTTTTGAGGGTTATCTACTTTCAATGGTTATCTACTTTCAATGGTTATCTACTTTTGAGTGTTATCACTTTTGATGGCTATCCACTTTTGAGGGTTATTGAATACACATTTGATACAGTCCCCCATAGGCGACTAATGTATCTAAGGTCTTTTGGTCTGGGGAGTCACATTTGTACATGGATAGAAAACTGGTTAATGAATAGGATGCAGAGAGTAGTTGTAAATGGGGCTTCATCATTATGGACTAAAGTGCTAAGTGGGGTGCCACAGGGTTCTGTGTTGGGGCCGCTTCTATTTAATCTATTTATTAATGATTTGGAAGTGGGTATTGTCAGCAAGGTTTCTGTGTTTGCTGACGACACAAAACTTTGTCGACCATTAAAAACTTCAGAGGATGTGCAATCGTTACAGGTGGATCTAGATAGATTGTCACATTGGGCTTCTAAGTGGCAGATTAGATTCAATGCTGAGAAACGTAAGTTGATGCATTTTGGACTTAAAAATCCTTGTGCTACTTATACTATAAATGGCTCTGTGTTAAGTGAATCCCTGTTGGAAAGGGATCTTGGAGTTTTGGTGGATAACAAACTTAAAGGTAGCAAGCAGTGCCAGGCGGCAACAGCCAGAGCCAGCATGGTATTGTCTTGTATAAAGAGAGGTATGGATTCAAGGAAGAAAATTGTAATTTTTTTATGGAACTGAACACGTTGGTTTCGAACATCTCTACTTGTATTATTGAGTAAGAAGCACATTATTACTTTAAAAACATTGAATTATAGACACCGCAATTGTTACAGAAAATAAAAAATATACTCCACAAATTGAAATCATTTTTACCCTAATTAGAAAAAGAAATAAGTTCAAAAATAACTCACTATAAATTTTAATTGTCCCATTCCCTTAAGGATTAGTTATAAACAGAAACAGGAAGATGTCCCCGCTGATTTAATTACCTTTAAGCATCACCAGTACCAATTTATAAAAAGGAGCCTCCATCTACTATTGTCTTGGAGGTCAGGATTGATGGATGTTCTGCTAGGTACCATACAGGTTGGTTTTCATTGTTGGATCTTATCTATCTATTCACTTTCCCGGTAAGTGCGCTGCAATATTTAAACCTCATAAACTGTTACTAATGTATATATAATATTACTAACATCATGGTATATTGTTCCCATCTAATTAACTGATAACATTTGCTTCGTGTGCTCTAATTTCTGCAATTGGATTTTTTTCCTTAAAGAACTTATTCATTCGCCAAACCATACAATGTGTTATTTCAAAAAATAATCTATAGAGGCTTTTGTGTGAATTGAACCTGATAAATTTGTAGCTGTTATCACCTTGTTATCTATAATATACTCCTTGATAATTCACAAAACAGAGATATTTTTGAATCCATATCTTTTTTAATCTATCTCAGTGCATGTGATAATGTGTTTTTGTACAGTCTATGGAGACTGATATTTACCAAATATCCCCCCTCTAGTTATGTCATAATGGATGGTAAATAACTAATCTCTAAATACATTTTTCTAAGGATTTGGGTTCAATGAGTCGACCTACCAAATCGACTCTTACACCTCTTGCAATGGGAACCACTATTTATAGTAACTACAGTATACAGTGTAGGTGTAATGTAATTTATCTTAAGAAATAACACACCTTTACACAATTTTATTTTATTTCTTATTAATTCAGATGTGTGCAATTTAGTATTTATTTAGTTTAAATAGAATTTTTTTTATTATTAATAAAAATATATCTGCTAAATTACACCAGAACACATTATCAACACGTAGAATGTATTTATCTCAAGTTAGGTGCTAACCTAGTATCTGTTTTCTACTGAAAGGTCCACAATATTTAAACCAGCATTGCTCGCAGGGTAAATGGGTCTAAACAAGACTATACAACCTTGATAATAAGTGATCACTTGGAGAGTTTATAATGTCCATAACGATATCTTAATTTAGTGAATAATTATATATATATTCAATTTTTCTCAGTTTAGTGTACAAGTCACTTTCTAATTATACCAAAAACATTGATATTTGATGTATAATAGGATTCTGTTATACTCTCTACATTGTATTTCTTTTCCAAAATAATATTTTAGTTGATTTTAGTTGAGTTTTACCATCACCATCTTTTGTATATTAATACATTATCTAGTTGAAACATATTTGGGTACATTTTATTTATTGTGTTCCAGTTAAAAAAAATTCCATTAAGAGATCCTGATTGTAAGAGAACATCACCAACTCATAACCAGTGATTCTTTTACCTATACCTTTCGAGATGGATCTAACATTTATAATGTTTTATATATTTCTTTTTTTTTTCTTTCTAGGATAAACAAAAGATGAACACCACAAGAGTCCATGAGATTTTCCTTTTAGGTTTTCAGAATCTGCACAGTTTTAGAATCCCATTGTTTTTACTGATATTTATCATTTACATTCTGACAGTCTGTGAGAATGTCCTCATCATAGTGTTGGTGTCAACCAACCAGAAGCTCCAATCCCCCATGTACTTCTTCCTCCAGCAGTTGTCCATATCAGATCTCCTGCATTCTACAAATATTGTGCCTATTCTTCTACAGACTATATTGAATAATGGAACCACAATCTCTCTTGCTGGTTGTATGTTTCAGTTTTACATTTTTGGTGGTTCAGAAATGATGCAGTGTTTATATCTAGCAGCAATGTCCTTTGATAGATATGTGGCCATCTGCAACCCCTTGCGCTATACTACAATAATAAACCACAAAGTTTGTGTTATATTAACTCTCTTATCATGGTTCCTTGGCCATATGTCTACGCTAAGCACTCTTACCATTATAACTACCCTACGGTTCTGTGAACAAAATACAATTCATCATTTCTTCTGCGATTTTGTTCCACTTCTGGAACTCTCGTGTTCAGATACATTTTTGGTTTATATTTATTCAACCAGTCTTTCCATCCCTGTTGTTATGTTACCCTTTATTCTTGTAATTTTATCTTATGTCTACATAGTGAGCTCAGTCCTTAAGATTGTATCCAGCGCCGGGAGACAGAAAGCCTTCTCCACCTGTAGCTCCCACTTGGCTGTGGTCTCCATATTTTATGGGACTCTAACTGGTATTTATGTGGTTCCTAACAGGAGTCAGTCACAGGATTTAAACAAAGTTTTATCTCTTCTGTACACTGTAGTAATTCCTTTACTCAACCCAATAATTTATAGTCTGAAAAGTAAAGAGATGAAAGAATCCTTTAAAATATTAATTAAGGAAACAATTAATTCTATTAAATGATTACATTAATAATTGAAAACATTTATAGATTAATTTATAAAAATAGGATGCATTTGAACTTGTTCACATTAAATAAATTAAATAAGAATCTTACATTCCCTAGGACATAATATTAAATAAAATATTCACTCATTCATGTAGGTTACATGTCAAGTTCAGATGAATTTGAACTTGACATTTCGTATCTCAAAAATGTTTTTCTAGTCATCCGACTGTATCTCTTAATGCAGAATAAATTACAATTATAAGATGAGTATTAATCATTTCTGTAGTAAAAAGTAGAGTACTGTGATACTTTTAATGTACCTACTAAACAATTAATTGTTGTTTTTCCTTACCAACTTAGAGTTTTTTCCTTGTGTATATTATTATTATTATTATTATTATTATTATTATGAATTTATGTAGCGCCAACATCTTCCGTGGTGCTTTACAATTACATAGTCATACATTACATACAGGGTAATACATGTGATACAAAGTCATACATATTACATACACAGGTAATAAACAATATAAGTAAACAGAGTGTGGAGTTTCTTCCAGCAATACCGTGATACAATAGGAAAGAGGACCCTGCCCAAAGAGCTTACAGTCTAGAGGATATGGGGTGAGACATAAGGTTGCGGGAATCGGTAGCTGTAAATAGATTGGCAGTGGAGAGTGAAAGGGGTTGGATCATTTTGGGTAGTAAGAGGGTAATGTCTAGAACAGAGGTGAGTATTAATGTTACGTTTGAAGGTATTAAGGGACGGTGAGTGGCAGACAGACGGAGGAAGAGTTCCAGAGCATAGGGGCAGCATAAACAATGTCCTGAATGGGGGCATAAGAAGAGGTGTCTAGGGTGGATGAGAGGAGGATATTATTTGCAGAGCGAAGGTTGGGCCTGGGATGGTATCTGTGAATCAGCTCTGAGATATATGGAGGGCTGTGTTGGATAGTGCTTTATAGGATAGGTTGAGATATATGGAGGGCTGTGTTGGATAGTGCTTTATAGGATAGGGTGAGATATATGGAGGGGCTGTGTTGGATAGTGCTTTATAGGATAGGGTGAGATATATGGAGGGGCTGTGTTGGATAGTGCTTTATAGGATAGGGTAAATTATCTTAAAATGGACAACTCGCATGTACAATCTTATAGCTTGACACAACTTTTGTAAACTCGTTGGGTTTCTCCATTGCCTGGCCAAATAGGCCTGCTGCCAAGAACAGTAACTTGCACAACAGACCGTAAACATACAAGAAGAGATTTATACCCTAATAATCCTACAGAACACAATTGCACAATAAATGTTAATAAAGTTCTCCTGCGCAAGATGTCCAAGCACTAAAGAGAGTGTGTATCGAAAACTAATCAATTGTCTGCTTACCTGTCCCTAGGAACTATCCCACCGTGATCTTGCGCAGTAACTCAGAACTCGCAAGTCACAGCAAAGAACCAGACAACAGAGTCCCACTTGAAATGCTAAAGGGAACTAGGGCGTGATCAAGCACCACCCCTTAAATACATTTAATTAACGAGAATTCAAACAACCGTAAATACCTAATGTGAGACAAGCATGAGTGGGATTCACCCCAATGAGAGTGTATATTTAACAAAGACACCTGATTATTTTTTAATATATATCTAAAGGTGAGAGAGGAGATCTTGCTTAAAAAGAGAGAACTACACACTCAGATTATACATATCTCCGGATTTGGAACCCCGCTCCAAATAAGATACAGATAAAACCATAATAGCTTGAAACCCGACCCACTCCATTTAAATGCATTACGTAATGCAAAACTGGATGAAGAATAATTGGTCTGGAATTTGACAGTGGACTGTGGCCACACCGGCTCCTGACCTCTCGAGTAATGTACTAGTGGGGATGTATGGTTATACGAACCAACCTAAAGGGTGCCTAGAGCTGGAGGACCATGTGATAAAACGTGAAGGGTGGGAGAATGTTTCCAGCAAAACTGGAAGAACTTGAGAGTGCTGGGATTAAAGTGCCAAAAAAAAAACTGAACAAATGTTTACGAAAATTAATGAAGAAATAAACGAAAAAATATTTTCCTAAAAAGCTTTAACACCTCATATGCATAAAAGCAATTTTGATACCCCTAATGGACTTGAAGAGAGATCAAATTGAAATGTATGCTCTTTTCCTATTTTCCGATTTGAATAAACTGAAACTGCCCCCTTGTAATTGATCACATGGGGCTCGCATGAGTACAGAGAGATTACCAAAGACATTTTAGACCGTCGTTCAGATAAGACAGTCTGAACATACCAGTGCAAAAGCTTAATATTTATAATCAAGAAAAAGCAATAAAAAAATAAATGAAAAACTCGAGACCACTAACCTACCCATACCCTAGATCCCTGAATACATTCTCGCATATAAGAAGCCAATTAGTGAAATAACCCCATAAATATGGAATTCCGTTCCATGTTCACACGCGAAGATGAGATCACAAACACGTTATTATTGCCTCATAATCATAACAAAAAACACCGCATATCTCCGAAATAGTGCCACGCAACTGGTAGCATTTAAGTGGATTGTCCCATATTTAGCGAGTATAATATAGATGACGCACTACAGCCAAACATTCTACAACAAGAACGTCACCGTCAGAGAGGACTAACATACTATTAGTTTCAAAGCAAGAGACCAAGAACATAGAACTTTCTCTTAGCCAAACACCCTTCAAACTAGGTAAAGAATTCCCATAACAATCACCACATGCCAATGGAGACTTCAGGATAAGGATAATGACAATTTCTTCTAACACAAGATTAGCTTATCTCCTCTCTAGAGAGAACTGATATTCAACATGACCGTAAACCTATCGAGGAGATTAAATATTGATGTATCTGGTAACCAATAACACAGTTATTAAGAGTCTCTAAACTAATGTTTGTGAAAAGAATGACAAAAAAAAACAGTCAAATTGCTATTTTTAATAAAATACCACGCAATACATGGACACCATCAATATATCGGGGCACAAATATACATAGCATATTCACATTGACAAGGGATCTACAAGACATTTTTCATCAACACAACCTTCTTCCCGAAAACCGTAATACATTTTTACTAACTAAGGTTTCATGTCTGAAATCTATATCTGCAACATTACGTAAAATCCAATCAAGAACAAGACAACAAAGAGCCGGCACAAACAATCATACTGCTGCTTTCCTTTCACTATTCAATCAGATCCGCTTAGCACCAATAAATAACTAAAAGAGATAGCCAGTAATGGAACTTCAGTTTCTCTAAGACATAAATCCCATTTGGAGAATACTCACCCTACCCTGACTACTATAAGAAATAAAATGGAAAAACAATACTGTCATAGAGTTATGCTTGAAGGAAAAAAGTTCTCAATAATCATAACGACAGTCAGATGAGTATATCTGTTGTAATTAACATTGAGATCCAACTGCCATGACATACTGTGAGTAATCTTGAAGAGTTCTTGAAGACGTTTCGCTAGTCATCCGACTGGCTTTCTCAATTCAGAATGACTTGTACAAGAATCTGTGGCAATTATGTACCCTGGAAAATCCCAATTAGCATATCACAGCCAGGTGTTAAGGGTGTGCAACAGATATACCATGACCTGGATGAATGAGAACCTTCACAAGCAAAGGGTTCTTAACTTTTCGCGGCCGTTTCCACTGACATTAACGCATAAAATCGACGTTAGCTCGATTTATAAATGCCAAAAAACGGCGCGAAAAGTTAACGAAGCGTAACCCTTCGCTGCGGCGATACTTACCGTTACCGCCGCTTCTATTTATAAAGGTGCGAAGGTCAGATACTACCTCCCGGGCGGGGATGGGCAGGCAATCCGTGGCGGGTGGTCGCACACCCGCCCTGGGAAACAACGCCCACCCCGCCCACAACCCCCGCGGGGGAGCCTCCACCCCTCCCAGCGCCCCTCCCAACCGTTCCCGCTCGCGGCAAATCCGGAACGGGAGGCTAGGACCACCCGCCGCGCACACACCCCCTCCCCAGCAACCCTCCAAGCCCCCCGGTCCGCTCCGGTGGAGGGAGGGAGCCGCTGGGAGGGGTGGAGGCTCATCCAGCGGGGCCCTGAGAGGGCCTTTTGGGGCTTAAGGGGTCCCGCAGCTCGAACGGGACCCCCCTCCCCGGCTCTTGTAAGGGCCTTGCAGCACGATAAGTGACCTTTTGGGGCTTAAAGGGTCCCGCAGTCTCGAACCGACCCCCTCCCCGGCCCTGTAAGGGCCTGCGCACTGACAGTTCTTTGGCGGGGGTCCAGCAGCTCGACCGGGACCCTGTTGCGCTCTTAAAAGAGCCCTTGGGAGACGTGCTTCAGGTCTGGTGACACAACCCCACTCAGGTCGCCATGCCAGGCAGACTCACTGCGCCGCTAGTGAGCCGCTGGCACCGCCGGCCTCAGCGGAGCTGATGTTGCCAGCCGCTCTTCTTCTTAGCCATCTACTAGGATGGCATCTGAGTTCCGCGGCGGAAAGCTCCTCTTTATATAGGTTTGCAGAAATCCTAATCCGTTTCTGATTGGTCAATTTTTTAATGCTTGGTTTACATGCTTTACATACCATATACCATCATATTTCTGGAAAGTTCTGAAATCTGATTGGTTAATGTAAAAGCATGTAAACCAAGCATTAAAAATTGACCAACTCAGAAACGGATTCTGGATTCTGCAAACCTATATAAAGAGGAGCTTTCCGCCGTGAACCAGATGCCATCGCAGTGTAGATGGCTGAAGAAAGAAGCGGCTGGCAACATCGGCTCCCTAGGCCGGCGGTGCCAGCGGTCACTGGCGGCCGTCAAGGACTCGCCTGGCACCGGCGACATGAGTGGGGTTGGTGTCGCCAGACGAGACGTCGCGTCGGTCAAGGACGCCGCAACATCGCCTCGTTGAGGTCGCCGCGCTCCCGCAGGGGTACCCCTGGCAGCCGCAGGGTACCTCTCGGGGTCGGCGCCTTGGGGGAGCTGGTGTCGCCGGACTGGTAAGAAAAAGACGCCGCCCAAGGCTCTTTTAAGAGCCGCACACTGGGGGTCCTGGTTTGACGCGGGACGCCGCCAAAGGCACTTGTCAGTGCCGCAAGGGCCCTTACAAGGCCGGGGAGGGGGTCCCGTTCGAGTTGCTGGCGGGACCCTTAAGCCCCAAAAGGCCTTCTCAGGGCCCGCTGGAGGTGCCTCCACCCCTCCAGCGGCTCCCTCCCTTCCCCTCCCCGGAGCAGCCGGTGGAGGGGTGCGCGGCGGGTGGTCGCGACAGCGCTTGTCCTGGCAGCCCTCCTAGCCTCCCGTTCCGAGATCCGCGAGCGGGGAACGGGTTGGGAGGGGGCTGCTGGGAAGCGGCGGCGGGCGGTGGGCGTATGCCCCGCCCCCTTAGGAGAGCGTCGGGAGGATTTTAAGCCCCTTTGCGGCAATACTATACAGTATCGCCGCGAAAGGGCTAAAATTACCCAAACACACTCGCGCCGCGATACATATCGCGGGAATGGCGCTCGCCATTATAAATACGGCGATAGTGGCTATTTTCGCGCCGCGATGTGCTATTTTCGTTTCTGTATGCCCCCAAAGTCAAGGATATGATCCGTAACGTTTCCATCACCTTCCCTACCACTGATGTTAGGCTTACAGTTGTATAGTTACCAGTCTGTGAATGACTACCTTTTTTGAATATGGGTATTACATTGGCTTTTTTTCAATCCACGCGGCACATCCCCACACCAAAGTGAATCTGAAAGATAAGAAACAGTGGTCTAGATAGAACTGAACTAAGCTCTTTAAATCTGAGGATGCAATCCATCTGGTCCTGGGGCTTTATTGATTAACTTTGTCTAATTGTTTCCGTCCATATCCTCTGTAGCCAATGTGATACTCTTCATTCTTCCCTGCACATTATTACAATCCCTACTGTAAGGATAAGGATTCTCAACAGAAAAAACAATGTTAAAAATGGTTTAGCAGATTAGCCTTTTCGGCATCCTCTACAACCACCTGAGCCCCATTATTTAATGGTCCCACATTCTCAGTCCTCATCTTTTTACCATTTATATACTTAAAAAAACAATTTTGGGGTTTGACTTGCTTGTTGGACAATCCATATTCATTATTCATTTTCTATTTTAGCTAGTTTAATTGCTTTCTTGCACTCTTTATTACAGCTTTTACTCCCTGTAAGATTTTTCAAAATTTTAAAATCCTTTTTCTTTTTTTTCCCATTTACTGAAGTGTAAATAACAAATGTTGTGGTGAACCTGCTACATGAATTTGCTGTGGGGAAAATATGTTGATTGCAACTGAATATCAGTTTTAACTGCTATCAGTTAAACCATGCCGCTGTATATCTCTGAATAAAGATGAGTAAGCAGTTTAAAAAAACAGATGACAAATAACACCATACCACATACATGTTCTTTTATTAGACCAGGTCATATTAGACACGGTCACAGCGTTTCTCACCACTTCAGCGTCCATCATGCTGTGTGGCCACATCCAACACCAGGAATCAATCCCAAAGGACAAGATGCACCAAGCACTCTGCAGCCAATATCAGCTTGCAAAATTATTTATTAGATCCACAGCATACCACACGACATGTTTCGAACGCTATGCTTTCTTTTTCAAGTGCAAGAACACACAGTGAACAGAATTTAACAATTAATATAGATCATCCTTCCCTGTGGGTGGTGTCCCATTAACCCTCACAATTGGCACTTTTGTATGTTATAATGAGATCGCTATTTTTGCACTTGAGTATTTTTATATGAAGATCACTATCTAATACATTGGGCACTTTAATACTTGGTATTGGTATAGATGGATAAACACGATCTAAATAGCTATATAATATGTTGCTACCTATGCAGGGTTTTGAAATTATTGTTAATTTTGTGTCTGTTACATTGCACTGATTTATATAATGGAAACTGTTTACTATGTGATGGGGATGTGAGGGTTAATGGGACATTGGATTTCCATGGAAAGAGGGTATAAATGACAACAAGAAGACTTGACCTTACACAGATGTGTCTCAGGTGAGGAATCATACAATATGTTTGGACTTAACCTTTATCCCATATTGTAATATTTATAATTGCTGGGACATTAAAATAATCAGGGAACCTGGTCCTTAAGATAGATAGATACCTTTTCCATGAAAAGGCAATCATGGCGTAACAGCCCCAGAAAGATCCTAATTAGGATTTACCATACAAATTATTTATATGTTTATATATGTTATAAATTATATTATATTATTAGTATGATTCATAATAATTAATCATTATTATATTTTGATGGATTAATAGCGCCAACATATTCCCCAGCACTTTACAATTACATGTATAACATTCACATCAGGCCCTGCCCCGAAGAGCTTACAGTCTAAGCACATTTATTGACAATACAACCTTCAGTATGCTTTTGATTGTGGGGGAACTGGAGTGCCTGGAGGAAACCCACATAAGCACGTGAAGAACATACAAACTCCTTACAGATGTGTCCAAGGGTGGAATCAACTCAGGACTTCAGCACTGCAAGGCATTAAGAATCATATTTATAAAAAAATTGGATTTAATAAACGTATCAATAATTGTATAAAGAATCACATTTATAAATTACCCCCATGTTTAAACAAATTGAATTATTAAAAAAAATCACAATTATAAAAGAATCAAATTTATAAAGAACCGTTTGTAAATAATCATATTAGAAAAGAATCATATTTATAAAAGAATCACATTTAGAAAAGAAACATTTATAAATGAACCACATTTTAAAAGAATTACATTATTAAAGAATCGCATTTATAAAAGAATCACATTTATTTAAAAAAATTATTTTGATAGAATCCCATTTATAAAGAACACATATACAAAAGGATGCATTTATAAAAGAATGCTGTTTCAGATAGAATTTCTAAAAGAATAACATTTATAAAAAAAATCATTTATAATAGAATCACTTTATATAAGAATCATATTTATAAAAGAATCACATTGATAAAGGAATTCCCATGTATAAATGATCACAATCTATATTTAAAAAAATCCCATTTTAAAGAATCACATTTATAAAGTCACTTTATAAAAGAATCCCATATAAAATAAATTCTAATTTATAAAAATGCATTTATAAAAGAATCAAATTCATAACAATCAAATTTATAAAAGAATCACATTTATTTTTAAAAAATTTAAAATTTTTTTTGATAGAATCCCATTTATTAAAGATCACATTTAAAGAATCCTGTTTCTAATAGAATCACATTATAAAAGAATCCTGTTTCTATAGAATCACATTTATAATAGAATTACATTATTTAAAAAAAAAGCATTTATAATAGAATTACGTTATATAAGAATCATATTTATAAAGAATCACATTTATAAAGAATCCACATTTATAAAAGAGTCACATTAAGAAGAATCCCATACATAAATAAATTCTAATTTATAAAAAAATCCTATTTATAAAGAATCAAATTCATACAGAATCAAATTTATAAAGGAATCACATTTTAAAAAAATAATATTTTTGTAGAATCGCATTTATAAAGAATCCTGTTTCTAATAGAATCACTTTATAAGAATCATATTTATAATCACATTGATAAAAAAAATCATTTATAATAGAATCAGGTTATATAAGAATCATATTTATAAAAGAATCACATTGATAAAGGAATTTCCATAAATAAATGAATAGAATTATATAGTATATTAATTAATATATATCAAATACAAAAATATGCAGCTCAACCTTTATTTTAAATTACTAGATGCGGTGCAAAGGAGTACCGGCCAAATTAATACATTACACAGAAGTCTCCAGCACTCAACATATATATAAGCATAATTAATTAGATATCACGAACAAGTATGCAGCAACGGGGGTGATTACCTGCACTAAAGTTAAAATGGATACGTTTAGTTACATAGTTTGTACAAACTGCGTCAGCTGAGCGCCACTTCAAGCAGTATCCCAGCATCAGTCCTAACCTAATGAGTAAAGTCAATCCCTGGGGGAACAAGAACCATACCTGCTTCTCTTTTATTTAGTATGACCTATACCAGGAAATCATGGGAGCTTACAGCTTCTAACATTCTTTTTATCTGGACTGCCTTAAAGGGCGGGGGATAAATTTACCCAGGGAGCAAAGCATATAAAATCGAGCTTAGCCCGTATTGCCCTTTATTACTACAAAACAAGAATATGCAGCTCAAACCTTTATTTTAAATTACTTTCAGATGCGGTGCAAAGGAGTACCGGCAATTAATACTATACACAAATCTCCACACTCAAATATAATAAGCTCATAAATTAATTAGATATCACGAACAAGTATGCAAGCAACGAAGGGTGATTACCTGCACTAAAGTTAAAATGGATACGTTTAGTTACATAGTTTGTACAACTTGCGTCAGCTGATGCGCCACTTCAAGGCAGTATCCCAGCCTTGAAGTGGCGCATCAGCTGACGCAAGTTGTACAAACTATGTAAACTAAACGTATTCCATTTAACTTAGTGCAGGTAATCACCCTTCGTTGCTTGCATACTGTTCTGATATCTAATTAATTTATGCTTATATATATAGTTGAGTGCTGGAGACTTCTGTGTAATAATAATATATATATATATATATATTTTTTTTTTTTAAATCACATTTATAAAAGAATCACGTTTAGAAAATAATTATATTTAAATGAATCACATTTATAAAAGAATGTTATTAAAAAGCAATTACATCTATAAAATATCACATTTAGAATCACATGTATAAAAGAATTACATATAAAAGAATTACATTATTTAAAAAATATCACATTTATAAAAAATTATATTTCTAATAGAATCACATTTATAAAAGAATCGTATTATAAAATAATCACATTTATAAACAATACATATAAAATTATCTATACAATTAATAGATTCAACACACAGACGTTTTGAATTTTTACTATAGATAACCCTTTAATCTCTGAATTACTACATGTAAGTAGCACTTACTGAGGGTGTGTGTGGACTTCAATCCAGTACTTGATTTCTTTAGGTTCAGCATACCTCTTACTCTCGTAAACCTGCTAGGTAATCATTGTAAGACAACTCTGGAGAGGGAATTTCCCATCAAGCAATTCACACATAACTAACTGTCACTATTTCAGTTACAGCAACTCAATAATAATATTAGATTTACTGTATTAATATACTGTAGTTCTGGTTGGTACAGGATACTGTATATGCATGTATACCAGTAATTCTCAATATTTTTTAGTTTTAGCATATTGGAATACTGTTATTCATACATATACTGCAGTTCTGGTTGGTACGGGGATATATATATTGAGAATACCTGGTATATAACCTATAATGTAGTTCTGGTTGGTACGGGATACTATATAATATTGAAATTACTGGTATTAATACATATACTGGAGTTCTGGTTGGTACAGGGATACTATTAATATTGAGAATTACTGTATTAAACCTATACTGTAGTTCTGGTTGGTACAGGGATACTATAATAATATTGAGAATATTACTGGTATTAATACTATAATGTAGCTCTGGTTGGTACAGGGATACTATATAATATTGAGAATTACTGGTATTAATACATATATTGTAGTTTTGGTGATGTTTGACCATGATACTTTTCTGATTGCCAGAAGGGAATTTCCCCCTTTTTTAAGCTTTTTTTGCCTTCCTCTGGATCAAATGTTAGGTGGGTTAAAGGGAGGTATAAAGTTGGATTAGATCTGTGATGCCCAATCGGTGGCCCACTTTTCTATACAGCCTCATGGAACCCACGGTGAGCGTGGTAAGGGGCATGATGGATGTTTGTGGGCGTAACCAGCATAATGGTGGTGAAGCTATCCCTGCTCACAGCATGGTGTATGCTAGTGAGGCCTCCAGCATCAGCCAGGTTGAGCACCCCTGATTACATGGGCATATGTCTTTATTCAACTTCAATTACTATGTTATAGGAAGTTAAAGGATGATTATACTCACCTCCCTCACTCCTCTTCCTCCATCTCTGCATAGTACCCAGAATGAGGAACTAATCACTAAGACTGAAAGTCTCCTTCCACTCCACTCTCTTCCTAACCTGCCATTCAGGTGGTTTTGTAGTCAAATACTGAAATGAGTGAGAATCCCCCTACAGTATTTTATATTGACATAGATGAAATGTTTTTGTCAACTTGTGCATTTAATTGGATTAAACAATTGCAGGTTGTTTTTCTTTATAGCATTTCCCCAATATTTATTTAAACTCTATTGTTTTTTTTATAGAGAGTCAACAACATGTCTCAATGATTAATAAAACTTCTTTGTCTCTGAGTTCATCCTTGTTGGCTTTCCAGGCCTCCAGGAGACTTACATTCAGTCTCTGCTACAATGTTTCTACTTTACTGTTTTCAATTGCAAATAGCACTTTGATCATTTTAATTATTCTAAAAACCACAACTTCACCAGCCTTGTACATTATCATTGGAAGCCTTTCTCTCTCCTATCTACTTTTTGACATTACCAAAATCATTGCCAATATTGGTTGAAGTAGGATCTATCTCTTTCTATGGATATTTTTTCCAGTTGTTTGTATCCATTACCTAGGTGCGTTGACTCCTTATCATTATGCTGATGGTCACTGATCGTTATGTTGCATCTGCAAACCTCTCAGATATACCACTCAATGATCAGCAATAAACTGGTGGCTTATATCTGTTATTTTTTCTGTACGTTGCTGCGTTAATCACAACATTAATGTATATGTTATCATTGGAAGACTTTCCTACTGTGGACATAATCTTGTCAAGACTCTGCTTCGTGTCAACATGGCCATCTAGAATTTGGCACGGGTAGCAAGACAGGAAGCATTTAATTGCATTGTGTGCCCTCCTTTTTCCCCTAGACTTTATAATCTCTTACATTTGATCATGAGGGCCGTTCACTGTATCATCCAACTATCAGAATTGGCAGAAAGTCTTTACACTTGTAGCCCTCAAGTTGGCTTGCACTTCGCCCTAGAGGTTTATATTCATGACAAATCAAATTCATTGATTGTTAATGCTAATGTCAATGCCTTAGTTTTGTTTCTCTACACGTACATTCCCCATTTAGCTAATCCGGTTATATACTGTCTTAACTCAAGAAAAAAGAAAAATTTTAGGAAATTTCTCCCGTAGAGAAACTAATTTGTCTTATTTGGATTTCCATCCACCTTAAATGATCGTATGATTTGCTTATTCTAGCATACTTGACTATAATTTCCCTATGAATCTTAGCTGCTGCCATCAGCACTGCAGCCAAGACATTCTGGGCATTATAGTTTTCACTACACACCCTAGTAGGTTGTCACCTACAATAGAGCAATGGTTGATTAGCTGGTGTTTGTAACAATTATCTTGTTAAGTGACAAGACATGTTAAATATCCGTTGAGGTTTGCATCTTATCTTACAAAGTTACACTTAAAACTGCCCTTTAATTGGAATCTGGTATGATCCTGTCAGACTGTACATTGGATTCCTGCAAGAAAGTCCTTGTTGTTATACGGAACAACTAAACAGACAAGAATATTTGATCTGCAGATCAGTGTGACCCAAACATCCCATAATATATTGTGCCAATCACCAAAAATAATAACAGTAATAGAGGTTGAATAAAGACATACATCCTTCTAGTCCATCCTTTATACCCTACCCATAATGTCTGTATACAGTTACATAGAACATAGTATGGAGTTATATAAGACATACATCCATCTAGTCCCACCTTTATACCCTACCCATAAAGTCTGTATAACAGTTACATAGTAACATAGTATTGGAGTTGTATAAGACATACGTCCATCTAGTTCATCCTTTATACCCAATAGCCATATGTCTGTCTAACAGTTACTATAACATAGTATTGGAGGTTGTATAAAGACATACGTCATCTAGTCCAACCTTTAACCTACCCATAAGTCTGTATAACAGTTAACATAGTAACATAGTATTGAGGTGTATAAAGACCATACATCCTTCTAGTCCATCCTTTAACCCTACCCAAAAGTCTGTATAATAACAGTTACATAGTAACATAGTATTGGAGGTTGTATAAATACATACATCCATCTAGTCCACCTTTATACCCTACCCATAATGTCTGATAAACAGTTACATAATAACATAGTATTGGAGGTTGAATAAAGACATACATCCTTCTAGTCCATCCTTTTAAACCCTACCCATAATGTTTATTACAGTACATAGTAACATAGTATTGGAGGTTGTATAAGAAATACATCCTCTAGTCCAACCTTTATACCTACCCATATGTCTGTATACATTACATAGTAACATAGTATTGAGGTTGTTTATAAAGACATACGTCCTTCTAGTCCATCCTTTATACCCTACCATAGTCTGTATAACAGTTACATAGTAACATAGTATTGGAGGTTTGTATAAATACATACATCCATCTAGTCCAATCTTTATACCCTACCCATAATGTCTGTATAACAGTTACATAATAACTAGTATTGGAGGTTGAATAAAGACATACATCCTTCTAGTCCATCCTTTATACCCTACCCATAATGTAGTAAAACAGTTACATAGTAACTAGTATTGGAGGTTGTATAAGAAAACATCCATCTAGTCCAACTTTATCCCTACCCATTATGTCTGTATAACAGTTCATAGTACATAGTATTGGAGGTTGTATAAAGACATACGTCCTTCTAGTCCAACCTTTATACCCTACCCATTATGTCTGTATACAGTGTACATAGTAACATAGTAGTGGGGAGTTGAATAAAGACATACGTCCATCTAGTCCAACCTCTACACCCTACCCATAATGTCCGTATAACAGTTACATAGTAACATAGTATTGGAGGTTGTAAATAAGTCATAGTCCATCTAGTCCAACCTTTATACCCTACCCATAATGTCTGTGTAACAGTTACATAGTAACATAGTATTGGAGGTTGTATAAAGACATACGTCCATCTAGTCCAACCTTTATACCTAGCCATAATGTCTGTGTATAACATTACATAGTAACATAGTATTGGAGGTTGTATAAGACATAGGTCCATCTAGTTCAAACTTTATACCTTACCTATAATGTCTGTAGAACAGTTACATAGTAACATAGTATTGGAGGTTGAATAAAGGCATATGTCATCTAGTCCAATCTTTATAACCTACCATAATGTCTGTCTAACAGTTCCATAGTACCATAGTATTGGAGGTTATATGAAGGCAACGTCCTCTAGTCCAACCTTTATACCTACCCATAATTCTAACAGTTACATAGTAACATAGTATTGAGGTGGAATAAAGACATACGTCCATCTAGTCCAACCTTTATACCCTACCCATAATCTGTCTAACAGTCAGTTACATAGAGCATACAATTGGAAGTTGAATAAAACACACGTTCATCTAGTCCAACTTTACACTTACCGAAAATCTCGCATAGTAACATAGTAATGGAGATGAATAAAGATATACGTCCATCTATCCAACCTTTATACCGTACCCATAATGTCTGTATAATAGTTACAAAGTAACATAGTATTGGAGTTTTATAAAGACACGTCCATCTTGTCCAATCCTTTATCCCTATACCCATAATGTCTGTCTAACAGTTACATAGTACCATAGTATTGGAGGTTGTATAAAGACATACGTCCATCTGCCAACCTTTATACCTTACCAATAATGGCTGTCTATCAGTTACATATTAACATAGTATTGGAGGTTGTATAAGATTTACGTCCATCAAATCCAACCCTTTTTATCCTACTCATGAACAGTGATTGAGAGGAAGGCAAAAAAAAGGAAAAGTTAAAAAAAAATTCCTTCTCCAAATTGTATTGGAAAAGGATCCCTGGATCAACAAGAACTCTCAGGGAATACCGAGAGACACAGCTCTCTACTTCCTGTGTTAAAGTCTTGCTAACCAATAGCGCTTATAGGTGGGCGATGGAGTTGTGCATCAGTAGATCCAGATCACAGAGCCTAATTCTCAATATTTTTTAGGTTTAGAAATGTTTCCAGCCCACTTTTAAGCTATTCAGTGAACTGCCATTATCACATCTGCTCGGAACAGTTTCACCGTTCTCACTGTAAAGAAACCTTCCTAAACTGAAGATGAAACTTCTTTTTTCTAATCTTAAAGGATGTCCATGAGTCCTGATATGACCTTAGTGAACAATGCACCAGAGAGTTCATTGTATGGCCCATTATATATTATATAAAGTGATCATATCCTCCCTTCTCCAGTGTAAACAGCCCTAACTTGTCTAATCTCCTCCATTCCCATTATTATTTTAGTTGCCTTTCCTGAATCACATAATAAGCTATGCCCTAAGTTCTAAGTTCCGTCAAGGAAACATTATATAGCTCCCATCCATATGTATAAAATTATAAAAGTAATGATATGTGAGTAAAGTAAACTTAACCCCTGTATTTATTGCGGGAAACAGTCATTGCATTGTACCACAATTAGAGATGTATGTGGTTCGAATAGAGACCCAGTTCGAATCAAATCTGAGAGGCAGCCAATCACGACATGGGCTGCCGGTAGTTCAGAACGCCGGAGGAGAAAGGGAAGGTAAGTATGATCGGGGACTTCTGAAAATAAAATAATGCGTGGGGGCTGGGGGAAGAAGCCCTACAACAATACAAAGGGAATACACTAGGGGGGGGAGATGAAAACGAGGAGGGAGGGAGAGTGAGAGAGGGAGGGAGAGGAGGGAGGGGTGGGCTGCTCTGAGCAAACCCCAAAACCTTTGAGAGGAAGCTCAGAGGCGGAACAGTTCCCTCCCTGCCAGGCTCCTGGTGGCCAGTATTTGGGACTTTGGGGGAGACTACAGGAGAAACCATTGGGAGCTGAGATGTAAGGTAAGGATTTTTATACACTACAGAGTGGGGCCAGTAGTGGGGGAAATTATAGTTTTGGGGGTGCACATGCCCTTTAAGATGTACGTAACTATTTTTTACTCAGCAATACAAACATAATAAATGTGTAGTTTCTACTGTGTACTCAACATGTACTTTCCTACAGTTTACCCATTATATACTCAAACCCCCAAATCACCCCCTCCCCGTGTGTGTTTAGACCCTGAGATGTTCAGAAAGACAACATTTTAGGACTTGTAGTTCTATTATATCACTGCTTAGAAACTTAGAACATGATGTGTATGTTATAAATCACTGTCAGAGACAAGATCATTATTATTATTATGTATTATTATTATTGATTTAAAATGTCAACTCTTCTGTGGTGCTTAACATGGTTATATTACATACTAGGTAATACATATTATACAAAGTCATACATATTACTGGACATACAAAAGTAAAGCATACATTATAAGTGCACAGAGTGTGTGTTACAGCATACCGTGATACAATAGAGATAGACCCTGCCCAAAGATCTACATTCTAGAGTAAATGGGGTGAGACACAAAGGGATGGGAAATCTGTGAGAAGGGAGTTCCAGAGCAGAGGGGCAGCACAGTAAAGTCCTGAATTTGGACATGGAAGAGGTGACCAGGGTGGATGAGAGGATGGTTTGTTTGCGGAACGGACGTTGCGTCATGGACGTATCGGTGGATCAGTTCTGAGATATATATGGGGCTGTGTTGGATAGTGCTTTTATAGGATAGGGTGAGATATATGGAGGGGCTGTGTTGGATAGCGCTTTATAGATAGGTGAGATATATGGAGGGGCTGTGTTGATAGTGCTTTATAGGATAGGGTGAGATATAGGAGGGCTATGTTGATAGTGCTTTATAGATAGGGGTGAGATTATGGAGGGGCTGTGTTGGATGTGCTTTATAGGATATGTAAGATTATATGGAGGGACTGTTTTGGATAGTGCTTTATAGGATAGGGTGAGATATATGGAGGGCTGTGTGGATAGTGCTTTATAGGCTAGGTGAGATATATGGAGGGGCTGTGTTGGTAGTGCTTTATAGGATAGGGTGCGATATATGGAGGGGCTGTGGGAATAGTGCTTTATAGGATAGGGTGAGATATATGGAGGACTGGTTGGATAGTGCTTTATTAGGATAGGGTGGAGATATATGTAGGGCTGTGTGTGGATATGCTTTATAGGATAGGGTGAGATATATGGAGGGGCGGTGTTGGATATGCTTTTATGATAGGGTGAGATATATGGAGGGGCTGTGTTGATAGTGCTTTATAGGATAGGGTGAGAATATGGTGGGGCTGTGTTGGTAGTGCTGTTTAGATAGGGTGAGATATATGGAGGGGGCTGTTTGGATATGCTTTATAGGATAGGGTGAGATATATGGAGGGCTGTGTTTGGATAGTGCGTTATAGGATAGAGGGTGAGATATATGGGAGGCGGGTGGATTAGTGCTTTAGGAGATAGGTGAGATATATGGAGGGGCTGTGTTGGATAGTTTCTTTAAGTATAAGGTGAGATATATGGAGGGCTTGTTTGGATGTGCTTTATAGATAGGTGTGAGATATATGGGGTCTGTGTTGGATAGTGCTTTATAGGATAGGGTGAGATATTGGAGGGGCCTGTGTTGGATAGTGCTTTATAGGATAAGGGTGAGATATAAGGAGGGGCTGTGTTGGATAGTGCTTTATAGGATAGGGTGAGATATATGGAGGGCTTGTTGGATAGTTGCTTTTTAGAAGGGTAGATATAGGAGGGCTGTGTTGGGGATATGCTTTATGATAGGGTGGAATATATGGAGGGGCTGTGTTGGATAGTGCTTTAGTATGGATAGGGTGAGATATAGGAGGCTGTGTTGATAGTGCTTATTGATAGGGTGAGATATATGGAGGGCTGTGTTGATAGGTGCTTTTATAGGGATAGGGTGGATTATACAGTGAGGGCGTGTTTGGATAGTGCTTTATAGGATAGGTGAGATATATGTAGGGTCTGGTGTGTGGATAGTTGCTTTAATAGGATAGGGTGAGATATATGGGGGCTGTGTTGGATAGTGCTTTTTAGGATAAGGTGATATATGGAGGGCTGTGTGGATAGTGGCTTTATAGATAGGTGAGATATATGGGGCTAGTGTTGGATAGTGCTTTATGATAGGGTGAGAATATTGGACGGGCTGTGTTGATAGTGTTTATAGGATAGGGGGGATATGGGGGCTGTGTTGGATGTGCTTATAGATAAGGTGAGATATATGAGGGCTGGTGGATAGTGCTTTAGGATGGTGAGATATGGAGGGCTGTTGGATAGTCTTTATAGGTGATAGGTGAGATTATGGAGGGGCTGGTTGTAGTGCTTTATAGGATAGGGTGAGATA
Source organism: Hymenochirus boettgeri (assembly GCA_019447015.1). NCBI lineage: Eukaryota > Metazoa > Chordata > Amphibia > Anura > Pipidae > Hymenochirus > Hymenochirus boettgeri. Next base: position 14,954 of record JAACNH010001478.1, on the reverse strand, counting down.
TAGGGGCTGTGTTGGATAGTGCTTTATATGATAAGGTAAGCAGCTTGAACTGGATCCTTTGCATGATGGGCACCACCAGTGGGGGACTGACAGAGAGGGAGGCATTAGAGAAGCGAGGAGAGAAATGAATGAGCCGGGCAGCAGAGTTAAGGATGGATTGAAGTGCTGCATAAACTAGATTTTGGAAGATTCAAGTGTGTGGAAGGGACAATACGAGAGATGTTTATGAGTTGGAGACGACAGGTTGGCAAGCGAGTTGACATGGAGTTTGAAGGAAAAATCTGAATCTAGAGTTATCCCAGGCAACGGACATGGGAGGTGAGTACACACCAGTCGAGCTCATTCACGGCCAGATCGCCCCACACCATCAGATATTTCAGACTGACCGATCCACGTGCACTATCGGTCGTCAGGTCCCGGAAATTTTGCTAGTTGTTACCCAGCCTTAGTCTAGGGAGGAAACAGATCATCGAATTTGGGAAAATAACCTGTTCGGTCTGTTGCCGTGTTCAGTTTTCTAATATTAACCTTATAATTTACACAAGTGGATATATTACCTCAAATATGTTTATAGCACGTTATACTAGTATGCACAACTCTGATATATTTTATAATTCTGTATATTTATCTTGGTTATTTACCTGATTTTGATCCTGTTATCAACATTTTATATCGTAAAAATACAGTGATTTCCTTGATGTGTCACATTGCTTTTGATATTGAGCAGCTTGACTGACAAATCTCAGCCAATTGTACACATCTATATATGCCAACTATTGGATATGATTAAAAGTGGGCTACAGTGCTTTCTCCCAACCTTCCTCAGCCAGAGGTAGGTAAGTGTGCACCAGGCTTTTTCTAAGTTAAGAAACTCATCTATCTAAATAACGTTCATCATTAATTAATCATATTTATGGACTGGCAGAAGGACTTGGACCTTTTAAAGTTGAGTTTCTTTTAAAAAAATAGTTTCACAAAAAGTGCCTGTTCCTTTAATGCAGTGATTGAAGACCAGGAGGTAAGGACCTATTCCTTATCTTCCTTCTTCAATCACTTGACCAAGATCCAGGATCAAGATGTATATTTACCTCGTCACGATCCACCACCAGCTCCATTGAAAATTGGCAACTGCTCCGGGGTTTAGTCTACTATAACGCACATGCGTGCTATAGTTAAACTAAACCAGGAAGCGTTGGACTTATCAACTGATGGATCTTGCGCGAGGTAAATATACTCATCTTCGATCCTGGCTCTTGGTACAAGTGATTGAAGTACGGAAGATAAGGAATAGGTCCTTTACCTCCTGGTCTTCAATCACTGCTTTAAAGGAATACCGTAGTTCACTTTTTGTGTCAACTATTCCTTTAAAAGAAATGTCAAAAAATAAGTGGGTGATCTAGTAAGAATATTCTGCTGCTCTGCCTTGTCTTTATGTGCGCTATAGTTCTCTTGTATAGTGGGAATACCTTTTTTTAAAATGACATACTTGTGCGGGGTTTTATGGAAAGATCTTTTGGAAAGCTTGTCCAAGCAAGTGTCTAATGTCCCTGTTCTAAGACAATCCAATGGGCTGGCTAAATGGGGAATATACGATAGAGACAAATTACGACACTTACTTCAGAGCTTATACTTACAGGCTCAGACTTGTATGTAAATAAAAACCCTAGGAATTAGTACAAGCCAATGAAACTAATGTGTGCTACAGGTAATAAAACGCCTTCTGCCTTTTCCATTTTTGTCCGATAAATGTATCATCCTGATTATAAGAATATAGGAAGGATGATAATATCCAGTGTATGAGGAGCACTACAGAGCAAAAATAAGCCCGTCTTTGTTACAAAGGAATGGTCGCCCATGCCAAAGATGATAAGTATACGTTAGAACAGAAGACATTCTTTATTTGTTAGGTCCACAGTAGAAAATTTTTGGAAGCAAAATGCAATGACCATTACTTGAGAGGAGTCCAAGAGCCAGAAAAGAAACAGATGAGTATGACCAGCTGATGGCTGATGATGGAGTGATACGAAAGGTTTGCAATGCAACGTATCATCAATGGCCATCAGCATAAGAAAGAGTGAGTCAAGGCTTCCCAGTAATGGACAAAGAACAATTGCAAGACACATGCATAAAAGGTGTGAGTCTGCTCCGAACCAGTATTTGCAAATGATTTTTGGTAACGTTATTGTGTCGAACGCAGATCAGAAGAGAGAGGTTTGCAATACAATGTACATGGGGTTGGTGTAAAGATCTTTTCAAAATGATCAAGTGATCACTGTAACTGTGGCAAACAGCGACAGAACGAGATAAGGAACATTGATATGGAAACCGGGACATGGAACTCTCCTGGAGACCTGGAAATCCAATAGAATAAATTCAAAAACGACTGATTGATTGGTTACAATGTTGACCATGATGCCTGAAAGAAAACAGAAACAAAGTCATGGTGGTGGATACCCTGCAAATGAAGTAGACACGATGGAGAAAATACCCAATGGAATGTATAGAAATAATCCTTACCTGTACATTTATTGATCTTCAGAGCTGTCATACTGTAGGTTCAGAGACATCAAAAGATGAGATCTGCCAAATAAAAAGAAATACATTCTAGACATATTCAACAACTCATAGAAAACTATTATATACCCCACTTTCTATAACCAAAACACACCATTACTAAAAAATGAGGGACAAATAAAATACCCAGAATTAAGAAAATAACAATAATGTTAATAGAATATGAACTATGAAAGTTTTCGCTATTTCACACAAGGTAAATTTGAAAATGTTATGAATGCTGGGAACGGTGGTACTAGATAATAATCTTTATCCATATAACCAAAAGGTGAGAAGGGAAAGGGAAAATGGGGAGGGGGAAAAAAGAAGGGAAGGGAGAAAGCAGATAGGAAAAAGAAAGGGGAAGGAGAGGAAAGAAAGGAGAAAGGGGAAAAGGGAGAAGAAAGAGAAAAGAAAGAGAAGGAAAAAAAGCAGGAAAGTGAATAAAGTAGGAACAAACTATCACCACATAAAAGTCTACAAACCATAACATTTATATATCCAAATATTCTGGTCATATATAAGTGAATTAATAACAGAGGGAGAATAATATTTTTTCTCTCTCTTGAATCCATTCCCCTCTTTCTACACAACAATATCTGTGCTACTCTAGCTGTTGCTACCTGGCATTGTTTGCTACAGTAATTCGTTATCTACCGAACCCCCAATCTTTTTCCATTACAGAGAACTTAACACAGAGTTATTTATGGTGTAGATGGCACAGGGATTATTAACCCCAAATGAATCACCTTACATTTACAACATTAATCCCATCTGCCATTCTGTCTGATGCCCATTTTGATAATCTTATCTAGGTCTGCTGCTTGCAAGCACTTGCACATCATTGAAGTTTCCAAAGCTCTGCATATTTAGTGTCATCAGCAACACAGAACCTTGCTCCAATGCCCCCCTCTAGGTCATTTATAAAGAAATTAAAAAGTCTGTATTGTCTTGTTTTTTTTATTATAATCTCCTGCATTTAAATATTAGCTCTATCTCTCTCTTTGTAATCTACTCTACTACTCATTAACCATCATTGGAATGAAATAGTAATTCAGGTTGAAACACTTACAAGATGACCCTCCCCCAAGGTGTCGCTGTCCTGCTTGGTATTTACGGTGATATTTACACCGTCTCATGTGAGGTTTTATATAAACAAGAGTCTGTTAAAACATAGCTTTTATTAATGATTAAAAGCACAGTATTCCCTGGGTATATGTTTTTTTTAATCTAGTTCATCTGTAATATCAATTTCTAAAAGAAAAAGGCAACCATTCCCATAGATTACATGCACCGTACCCTTGATTGGTTTTGACCACATTAGATTTGACCAAAATTAAGTAAAGGGTCTTTCTTCTTTCAACTTTTTTAAGGTATCTGCATCCCCCAAACTGGAATTTCCTAGAGTGTAGGGTACCCTATCACACTCCCAAATTCCATGATTTTAAAATAAGCACCAACAATAGACTTACCACTGCTCTCTCAGCTCTCGGCTTGCCGGAAGTTGGCAATCAGTGTCTGACCGGCCAGCCGGTCTGCAGAGGATGGATTTGGCCTGGGGGGTAAATACAACCAAGTGGACTTTTCATGGTAGATCACAAAATTTGACCACACCAACTTTGCTAAGTCACACATACTTTCTTTAAGTTACAGTATGCCCATTTTACTACTATTTCTATTTTACATGGTTGCCCATGACTTTTCAATATGATGATGGGTTAAGATAACAACTGATTAATAAACTGGAGGCTGACTTAACACTGGATAATGATCTGGAGGCTGATAACACTGGCTTAGATCTGGAGGGCTGACAATATTGGGTAATAACGCTGGAGGCTGATAACACTGGCTAATGATCTGGAGGGATATATAACACTGGTTAATGATTTGAGGGATGTAACACTGGTTAATGACTGGGGGATGATAACCTGGTTAATGATCTGGAATGATAATGCACTGGCTTATGATCTGGAGGGCTGAAAATATTGGGTAATGAATAGAGATGGCCGGTTCGCGGACCCGAACCCGGATCCGCCGCGGATTTCTCCCGTCCGCGAACGGCGGTTATTCCTACTTTCTGGACTCCGAACTTCCAACTTCCGAACTGCGGTTTTTTTTTTTACGAAATTTTCGAAAATAAGAGTATCTCCGTAATTACGAGGATCTACGATACTTGCGGGATACAGAAAAACCGAAGATCCTCGTATTACATTTGTAATAATGTACATTGCTTCATACCCAAGTTTTTTAAGTATTAAGTTTATAATAAAATGATACATACATAGTAATTTCAAACCTAGGAGGACGTTAGCAATAAAGAAAGAGCTACCATTCTGTAGTAACTCATAATTATGTTGGTAATATTATCTTATGGTTGCCAACTTCAAGGAAAAGATATGGAGACAAAGTAGTCTTTTGGGTGATTCTCTTTTATAAACGAAGAGCATGCAAACACATTGCAACATTGTGGCCCACGGGCCTTTGTTAAGTGCTAACAAAAATTCACGTGGAACGGTAACAGTTGTGTGTGTGAATTGCATGGTGGGAAATTATCTCTCCCAGTCTAAAATTGTGGCTACCATTTGTACAAATAATCACTAGCTCCCTCTAGTGGTAGGTGGGGTGTATATGAATGATAACTCCTTCTAGGGGTAGGAGAACCAGTCAATACATACACAAATACAAACACTTATACACACATAGAAAAGAAAATAATGAAAAATAAAATCCTGTTTTTCCCAATAAAGAACCGTAAATGACCGTCTTAAAGTAAACATTAACCCATGGTTAACGGGATGTTAAGACATGAACTTGCGGCGGTACGCAAAACTGTGTCAAGGCGACTGCCGCAAGGTATGTACCAAGCCGATAATGGCTGGCTTAAATCTTTAACAGCTTCATTAAAGATATTGTGTAACCCCATTCACTAGGCACTGAGAGCTGCTATTGGCTCAGTGCATTGCCTAGAAGGAGGGGCAATACAGAACGATAACAGCTCTCCGTGCATAGCCGTAATAAGTCTATGAATCCAGGCAAATAAAGTCCATGTCCATATGAAAGCCTATTGGAAGTTATATTCAGTAAGTACATTACATCATTGCGGTGACCACACTCTTGATGCACTGTTGGAACTTTTAATGGAGAGAGACTGGAGTGTGCTGTTTCTGTGCCCGTCCTAGGACAGTACCGTGCTTGGATTCCACCGAAATGTTTTAAGAAAACTTTTTTTTTTCACAATGTGAACCTGACTGCAAGGCTTGGTGCTTGAATATTATTCTTCATTATTTATTCATTCACCTGGTGCAAGGGGTCTGATTAAAACACTGGAATTCACTGTTGCACTTTTCTGAAGCCAAATACGGTGTGTTGTGTAGTAAAGTGATGTCTCACCTTTCCTTCTGAATGATTCCTTACAAAGGGGTTTTGTTTGGTATCGGGGAAACATATTATGTCAGTTTTAGATTCCACTGGGAAATGGTGTGAGAGCAAACACTATTGGTCAAACAACGAAAGGCAGTCAGTTTTAAACCAAGTGAAAAAATAAACTTTGCCTCATACACATTATTTTGTCAGCTAATTATAATCCCTTCCACTATTAACTGATCCCCCCCTTTATCGGCACAGCTCTGGTTAGGAAAGCAAGCTCAGTAATCACTATGTAGGCAGCAATTGGGGAAGATAATTTCCCATCATGCATTTCACACATATTGTACCAACTGTCACCATTCAGTTACAGCTGCAACAAAGAGTTGTAAAAAATAGCAGCCATTAAATAAACAAAACACTCCTATAGTTCCCTCTTTAAAAGGGCAACTGTGGTCTCAAAACAAGTTAGGTGAAATGAAAGCCTGCATATTTCCTTTACACTGAGTCAACAGTCACATCTCTGGCTGGCGCCTGTGAGAAATTACATTGGGGGTGAATGTTCAAACTTCCTGCTTCCAGTAGGTTGAGTGACATCACCTGACCTCTGCCGGCCCTTTTCCCCCGGGGGAGAAGCATGCTCAGAAAGACTTATGCTGGGGAAATCAGAAGTGCCTAAGGAATAAATTGACAGTTGAGAAGGGGAGCCTATTAATGCAGGCAAAGGCTGGTCACATGACTACAAGCTAGTCACATGGAAAAACAGGAAGTAGCAAGCAGGAAGTATATTGCGAACCTTTCCAGCAATAATTTCTCACATTTTATCTAGAAATGTGATTTAGGTTTCATTTTGAAGGTGTATGGAAGGGTTTTCATATAATCCTTAATGTTTGGAAGAATTTGAGACTCACAGTTACCCTTTAAGGAACAAATATAGATTTTACAGTAAGCACTTTAATGGAAGACCATTTTAAAATAAGTCACAGTAGTGTTTTATTAGTGCTGTATACAATAAGATACAAGTGATATCACATGTTTTTGTGGTGTGTATAACTCGAAGTAAGGTTCAGACAACAAGATGACAACAAGAATTGATACAGTAAGGGCGGTTTTATACAGTATAAAGTATAGGGGAAATGTATGGAGTAATTGTTTGGTCATTGGAGAGATTAAAGGGATGAGATGAACATAAAAGGCACAGAAATGACACACAAGATCCACATCTACACCAAGCGCAGTCTTTACCGGTCACATCAAATAGTATTGTTCTTATTAATTGTTTTTTTTTTGATTGGGTGGGAATCTAGAGTTGCCAGGGATTTAAATATAAAATTGTTACCATTTTTAGCAATAAGAACTTTTATTAATTTCCCCATATATCACAAGTTGGGTTTAAAATGCTGTAATGTATTTATTTAAGAATACACGGGGAGATTATAGTTAGTGTTCTTAAAAATGGTGCCAATTTTGCAAAATTAGCACCATTTTTAGATAAGAACCTTTATTGAATCTCCCTGTCCTACTACACATGGACAATTAGTAGGTGTTTGTAAAGAGGATGCTGTTATGGATCTCATTTATCCAGGTCATGGTATACTGTTGTATTCAGTTAGATAAACTGGACTTAAAGTATAGTTCTTGAAGACATTTCACAGTCATTTGACTGGCTGTTCATTTGTATGTGGGGGGAGACCAAACAGCAACTACACAATGTATGGCCCATCACAGATAAGCCAATTCCTCCGGTCAGGACTCAGCCGTGTACCTGCACTCTTAAGGATAAGGACATACCTTTGAAGATTGTAATGTTAACATATTGGCAGAGGAACATGACTTGTTCAAGAGAGGTGTAAAGGAGCCATCTGTGTGAAAATAAAGAAACCAAGCCTAAATAATAGGTGGGGGGTTCGACACCAACTGTCTGCCATGTACAATGCTGTTTTGACACCTTACTCTAGTGTTCCTATAACACCTCTTGCCACTATCTAATCCACACCCCTTAACACCTGGCTGTGATATGCTAATTGGGATTTTCCAGGGTAACATAATTGCCACAGATTCTGTACAAGTCATTCTGAATTGAGAGAAAGCCAGTCGGATGACTAGCGAAACGTCTTCAGAACTAAACTTCAAGTCCAGTTGATCAAATGAATACACCAGATCTAATTTTTAGTAAGGAAAAAAAGGATAACCAGCACAAGCGCATCCCAATGTTTGCTGCCCTTGTAGTGGATTTTTCAGGGGAGGGGGGGGATTGCCCTTATTAAATCCAGCATAGGCTTTCCCCTGTGGGTGGATGGATAGAGAAGACCCCGAGTTTGGAGGAATCTGGGAACACCCTTCTACTACACAGTAACTTGGCAATGTGTGTGTTCTACTTGACACTACTCTTCACATCTCCATCAAAATACTGACACTTGCATTAAACCACAAAAATATGAAATAAAATCATGAACAAGGAATGGATAGTGTGATCCTTTATCTAATGTTAAACAGAAATAATCCTCCATGGGACAACTATTTTAAGTAATATTTTACTCTAAAAGTGAACTATTCCTTTAATGTATTGATGTGAAGTCCGGGAGCTTTATAAGCTAATGCCTTACCTCCCGTTTCTTCAATCAATTCTCCAGGGACCAAGGCAAGTATTTTTCCCTTTTGCGCAATCCACCACTGGAGAATAAAATCTCAGACCGTTTCCTGTTCTGATCCTCTATAGCGCACATGCTATAGAGGAAAAGGAGAATAAGAATTTTCTCTTCAGGCAGAACCAAATCCCTTTAAAGCTATATTTTTATACTTGGTTTGATGCAGGGCTTAACTTCCACGAAGCCTCATCATCTTGTCCTATGACAGATGTAGCCTTTTCCCAGAAAAACCACTGTAGATGAAGCACGATTAAGGCCCATCACAATTTTGCTGGGGGCCCAGAGATTTTCTAGTTACAACACGCTGCTCCGATGTAGAATATCTTTTTGAACGTTTTTCAAAGTGACTTCTAATTTCTGCGCGTTCGAGGCATATATAATGGGGCTGGCTAATGGGGAATATATGTGTAGAAACAAAGGATAATAACACTTAAATCGGAGTTAATAATGGTCGGACTGATATATAATTTAGCACAATCGCCCGGGGAACAAAGTACAAGCCTATAGCAACACGTGAGTGGTACAGGTATAAAATGCCTTCTGCCAGTTCCCACCATTGGCTGATAAATGTATCACCCTGATATAAGAATATAGGACAGTTGATAATGGCAGTGGTACGAGGAGCACAACCAGACCAAAATGAATGCATAACCTAATACGGACATAAATTCATCACAGGACAATGGTGTAACGTACTGATTGGAACAGAAAAGTTCTTACTTTATTGGGTCCACAATAAGTGAGTCTTGAAACTAAACTGAAGGAACTGTTACATAAAAAGCATCCAACGCCCAAGACATAGAACAGCCCCAAATCACCAGTTTATTGTGATGATGGAGTGGTACCTAAGAGGTTGCAGATGGCAATATTATCGATCGATGGCCATCAGCATAGGAAGAGAGCATCAAGGCTGCCCAAGTAATGGACACTGAATATCTGAATGATACATGCATAAAAGGAAATGGTGTCTGCTCCGAGCCAATATTTGCGATGCTTTTGGGCAATGTTATTGGTGTCAAAGAGAAGATCGGAGAAAGCGAGGTTTGCAATGATAATGTACATGGGTTGGTGCAAGGATCTTTTCAGAATGATCAAAAGGATCACCTACGCTATTTGCAATTAGGGAAATAATGTAGGCAATGAACATCGGGTGGAAACCAAGGAATGATATTTTTCCACAAGACCAGGAATCCCAATGAGAACAAATTCAACCACAGACTGGTTGTAATTGCGCTCATTATCCTCCGCACTGCAACGTTGCGAGATGAAGAAATGAAGCCAATAAAAATATACAATAACGGTGACAGTCAAACGATGAAGCAGTAGAGGAAGAATTCTCGTATTACTCTCCAGAACCAACCAAACAATCTGCAAATGAAATGAACTATTAAAATATACATCGGCAAAGAGTAGACAAGAGGACAGGGCTTATATTTTTGAAAATAAATTTTGCACCGAGAGACGGGAAATTTTATTGATAGATTTAACTTAACTGGACATAGAAAACCCAAGCAACTCTTTCAGTAGAAAAATCGTCCAACGGCTAGCAAGATGACCATGTGTGGGTCAATTTTGCAGCTATTTATGGAGTAGATTCTGGCAGAACTGAAGTTTGGCCATACACCTCCTGATCGATCGACCCATAAGTGTGTGGTTGGAATTTGTGGTTCCGGTATTAAACGCAGAAGTCATTGTTGTCTCCTTATTTCCTCAGAAAACCTTCAAAATTAATCAGGAGGTTTTGGAACTTCTGCCTGTGTAACTGTTTGAAGATGGACATAAAGCTCTTTGTTGCATATTTTTACACAGAAAGGTAGACTTGTCAAGAAACATTTTCTTTGTAAAACGTTGATTGCAGACTTTGTATGGTATATTACAGAAAACAAGGCAATGCACCAAGAGCTGCCATTTGCATTCCATTGCATTGCTACAACAATGTTATATACTAATAGCAGCTCTCTGTGCTTTGCCACAGAGCAGTGATGCCCACCATGCTCTGCACGGATCTGCTGGTGGGCATGGAAGGGCGGACCGGGGGCGTAACCGGGCAGGTCCGGGGGCAGAGTTTACTCCCCACAGCCCCAGTGTTCAGTGCCCAGCAAGTGCGGCCCCCAGCATCGTCTGGGTTGGGCAACCCTGCACTAGAGTTAACGTTACGCCCAACCAATATAGCCATCAGTTTAGCACGAGACAGTGGTCACCTCCTTTCTTACATTTGCTTCCATCATGATGTAGCTCCGTTGACCACTACTCACTATAAAGCGACTATCCAACCATTCTTTCATTCATGTACAAATATTTTTTTCTAGGCCAACGACAGCAGTTTATACATAAGTACATACATACTGGGTTAACCAAGGATATGGTAAAGAAAAACTAATAGGGTTAATATGAATGAAATCTCCTGACCGGATAAAATACATCCCGAGGTCCCCTAGGAGCTAAGTCACGTTTTATCTAGGCCATTGTGTTTATTATTTTTTGCGAAAAAAAAAATAGATTCCCTCGTGTCCAGAGGTGGGCTCTGGATTGGAAAAAGGCTGATGTTTTCCAATATTCCACAACGGTAGTCGTCCCGTCGCGGTAATTAAGGCCGTAATTTTAACTTCAGTGTGGGGAAATCTGGAAAGTTAACAATGGTCCAGGCTGTCAAAGGCCAAGCCCAGCATGGTATTGTCCCCTTGTATAAGAGAGGTTAGTGATTCAGGAGAAGAAATTTTATTCTCCCTCGTTTACAAAGCATTGGTAAGCGCCTCATTGGAATATGCCAGTGCAATTTGGGGGGGAAAAAAATCCTTGTACAAAAGAACAAAATTTCCTTTTGAAATGGAAGGGTTCAGAAAAGCAGGGCAATTACATTGTAATAAGGGGATGTAGGGAGCTTAAATATGAAGAAAGACGGAACAGTTCCAATTAGGTACGCTGGAGAAAAGGCGCTTGCGTGGGATATGATTACTTGTATAAATAGCACTTAACGGGTCCATTACAATAACTATCTGGGGCATTGCTCCCAATAGAACATGTCAGGAGGACACGCAGACATCCCTTAAGACTTGAAGAAAAAAGGTTTAGGCTTCAGTTGGGAAAGGGTTTTTCACTGTGAGAAACGGTTAAGCTATGGAACTGTCCGTCAGTGGACTTGTTATGGCGTTCATTGGTACAGTTTAATAAAAAGCTGGGACTTTCTGCACAAGTAATGTTACAAGCTCTGTATTGATCCATAAGTAGAGGGGTGATCCGGGAAATTTCGTGACCTGGAGTCAGAAGGAATTTTTTTACCGCTTCATAAATTTGGTGGAATTTTTTTGCCTTCCTCTGTGATCACAGTTAGGCGATATAATGAGGCCTATGCTAGATGTTGGACTGGATGGTGACGTATTCTTTATTTCACAAACCTCAAATACTATACTATCCTATAAATGTACTGTAGTTTCTATACTATACTGTACTATACTTACGGTACTATACTAATACTGTAGCTAGACTATACTGTACGATACTATACTATACTATACTATATTATACTATACTACCTGTACTCTACTAGTACTATACTGTACTATACTATACTGTAGCTGTACTGTATCTGTACTATATATCTGTACATACTATACTATACTGTACTATACTGTACTATACCTGTACTATAGTCTCATACTATACTCTATCTATACTGTAGCTGTACTATACTATACGGTACTATACGATACTAATACTATAACTGCTGTACTGTACTATACTATACTGGATCTATAACTATACTATCTGTCTATACTGTACTATACTGTACTATACTGTCTATACTTTTACACTGTACTATAGCTGTACTGTACTATACGATACGACTCTGTACTATCACTGGTACCTGTACTATACAGACTATAGCTGTCTGTACGATAACTATACTGTACCTATACTATAACTCTACTGTACTATACTGTACTATACTACTATACTATAACTATAACTATAAGTCAATTAACCAAATCAAGTATACTACATTAACTGCTATGAAGAATTAATTCTTATTACATCTTCATGAAAGGCCTAAGCAGGTATGTTTCACAATGTAAGGGGATAATACGGTACTACAGGTAATATTATGATATTACACCACGGAGCAGTTCCCCTGACCATATAGAAGTACTAGACCACGGCTTTTATACTTTTATACCGGGCATCGGAATTCTACAGGGAAGTACATCTGCATATTCCACTGTAGGTAGCGTATTATTCTTATATACATAAGAATACCCCCCAACTCTCCTCCCTGTATTAGTCATTTCTATAGGAAGACATTTGTCAGTACAATAAATACTTACTTGCCGGTTCTTATTGAAGTAAAAGGAGGACCGAACATCTCTCACCCCTCTCGTATTCCAGTGAGTCTAAAATTGACGCGGCTGTCCGGCTCACTCCTTATCTCTACATCGTACTTAAGCATGTGAAACGAACGGACGGAGAGAGTGAGGAGCTATGCTCGTCCTTCTTTTCTTTCTAACAATAATGGCATTAACCATTAGCAAACAGTGTCACTCTTACCTTCAGTCTAACCTTCAAGTAGTGCCAATGGCTTGAGTAAGGCTAAAACAAAGACCGAAACGTCGCTATCTGTTTGCTGCTTATGGATAAAAGTTAAAGTTTTTTTCATCAAGTCCTGAGAGTGCTCTACATGTTACTATGGTGGATCATGGCACTTAACTAGTTATATACTGGAAAATGGCTTCCTATATAATGACTAATAGACGGAGGGATAGATATTGGGGGGTTACTGGAAGACAGGATGATGCCACTGTACCTCCCATATGCATATCCCGAGCCTTTCTATTACATAGGATTGTAGTTGTTCTTATATATTTTTGCAGAATGTTTGGGCAACTACACAACTCCCTGCAACTAAACACATGCTGGAGTTGGTATTTCTAAACATCTGGAGTGTCCAAGGAATAGGGGTATACTGTCTAGATTACTGTTCTGCTTTAAATGGCAACTACTGCCTTAAACACCATACAGAATTCAGGAGGAATGACACGTTCTATTGTTAAAAAGATGCGCTTCTGATTGTATTGTTTTGAGGCTTTGGTTGCCCTTAAATGGACTTAGAATTCCCATACAGTAGTCACATACAGTAATAACCAAAATCCAGTAGTCTATTCACTGTAGGAATTCTAACTGTCTCATTTAAAGGCAACCAAAGCCTCAAAACATACATAATGCAGAAGGCCGTAGTGGGTCAACATTTCTAACCTTCGGCGTTATACTCGAGTTCAATCAGGTTTTTACTTATCCTTTTGTTTCAAGTAAAAATAGGACCTTGTATTGTTGACAATAGGGGCATTTACCATGGGTGATATCCAGCCCTTGGGGTGATTGGTGGGTGAGTCTTATTGTGAGTATTGAATGGTGTACTGTTTGATTTCAAGTGCCCACGAAGGCGCCAGAGGGGGGGTGAAACGCGTGAGTTTTTCTGTGCGCTAAAATTTTGTTTGTGTTTTTCACTCAAGACCCGTGAGTGTTTCAAAGTTCAAATTATTGTTGACATTGTATATGTGTAAAACAAAAACCCGGACAGTTGAAAAGATGATCTGTGCTATCAGGTCGTATATTGTTAAATATACCGTCATATATTATAGTGTGTATGTATTATGTATTTCAGATATCGCGCACTCTGTTCTTTTGAACTCAAGAAGTTCGGACACTTCCGTATTGCTTGGTAATGCGCCCCACGATATGGAGGGGCTGTGTTGCATAGTGCTTTATAGGATAGGGTGAGATATATGGAGGGGCTGTGTTGGATAGTGCTTTATAGGATAGGGTGAGATATATGGAGGGCTGTGTTGGATAGTGCTTTATAGGATAGGGTGAGATATAAGGAGGGGCTGTGTTGGATAGTGCTTTATAGGATAGGGTGAGATATATGGAGGGGCTGTGTTGGATAGTGCTTTATAGGATAAGGTAAGCAGTAAACAATTCATATATAATAAACAACCCATATATAATCAACAATCCATATATAATAGCTGTGTTGGATAGTGCTTTATAGGATAGGGTGAGATATATGGAGGGCTGTGTTGGATAGGGCTTTATAGGAAAGGGTGAGATTTATGGAGGGCTGTGTTGGATAGTGCTTTATAGGATAGGGGGAGATATATGGAGGGCTGTGTTGGATAGTGCTTTATAGGATAGGGTGAGATATATGAAGGGGCTGTGTTGGATAGTGCTTTATAAGATAGGGTGAGATATATGGAGGGCTGTGTTGGATAGTGCTTTATAGGATAAGGTGAGATATATGGAGGGGCTGTGTTGGATAGTGCTTTATAGGATAGGGTGAGATATATGGAGAGCTGTGTTGGATAGTGCTTTATAGGATAGGGTGAGATATATGGAGGG